>PVIY010024413.1:0-17460 GCA_004026745.1 Myrmecophaga tridactyla
GATATAGCGATATAATTCACATTCCATACAGTTCATCTTTTATAGTGTAAGATCAGTGCTTTTTAGTATATTCAGAGAATTGTATAACCATTACTGCAATCAATTTTAGAACTTTTTCATCACCTCAAAAAGAAATCTATATTTGTTAGTCCATCCCCCACCCATCCCCCAATCTCTCCCAGTCCTAAGCAACCACTAAGATACTTTCTGTCCCTATAGATTTGACTATTCTGGACATTTTTTTTATAGATGGAGTCATATGTGCTCCTGTGTGACTGGCTTCTTTTACTTAGCATAGTATTCAAGCATGTTGTATGTAACATGTACCATTACTTCATTCTTTTTCCTGGCTGCAAACTATTCCATTGAATAGATATATCATATTTGGTCTATACATTCATCAGGTGATGGACATTTGGGTTGTTTCCACCTTACACCTGAAATTTTTATGCCTATTCATATAACTTCAGGGATTCTTCTGCTACTTACCCATGTCCGTTTGAAATCTGACAACCAGAAAAAGCTAAATTATACTTACAAACGTCAGGATTTTACTATGCTTACCCGCTCCCAGGTCACTTACACAAATTTAAAAGAACTGGTCCCTGAGTTAATGCTTAATTATCTTAACCCCAGAAAGAACCAATTTAGTGCTGTTCTTTATCTAAGCAGTTCCCTCTTCATGCATTACATTGCCACTAATTTCCCCCAATTTTAAGCATCATAGAAATAGGAATCTGCTGTTCGGAAAGAATTAGTTCAAGAAGTCTTGTTCATTGAGCACCTACTATGTACTAGGTTCCTTTCCTCCTACTTTTGAAGAACTCATAGTCTAAGGGGGGAGACAGGTCATTTATGTTTATAATCAAATGTAACAAATACTCTTTTAATTGTCTTATTGTAGTACAGAGGGAAGAATGATCTAAAATTACATTGGAAATTGAAGGAGTATAGGGAATCAGTGAGTCAGGCAAGTTTGGCAAAAGGAGGAACATGAAAAAAAGCCATGGACCTGGGATTGCCATAATCGAAAGTAAAGACTGAGGAAAGATGGCTAGAGAATTAGATGGGTAATTGAGGACAGATAATGAGGGCATGGAGGGTTATTCTGAAGTATTTGTAGTCAATGTGTAACCATTGATAAGTATTTTGTTTATTAAAATGATTTAGAGAGGAAAGTGTTATAACCAGATAGGAAGTTTCCTATGTTCTGTTATATGACTCTGATAAAAATATAGACTTGAAAGGAAGATGAGTAGGATACTGTAATAACCAAAATTACAGAGCTTGGAAGTAGGCAGTGGGAATGGAAATGGGGAGAAAAAAAATGTCTTCAAATAATTAAATTGACAGAAATTTGTGAACCTTTTTAAGTGATGTTATGGATGTTAAAGGAGAAAGAGAATCAAGGAAAGCTCCCATGTTTCAAACTTAAGTAAAAGCTAATGTCCTTCCCTGAAGGAGCATGTTTTAATGTACAAACTTATATGTTGCATTAGTAACATGGTGTCTCCTTTCTAAAATACATTAATAAACAGAAATACAGTAATCTATAATTGTCCAATAGCTGTCCATCATACCTTGAGATGATTCTCTCTGACTTTGACAGTGTCATAATAATGCTATATAACAAAACTCAAACTCAGTAGTATATAAGATTAGCAGCTTGCTCACATGTCTGCAGATTGGTTGGTGTTCATCTGATCTACGCTGGATTCAACTGGACTTGGTGTCACACTGTTCCGCATCCTTCTTTGTCTAGCTGCAGGCATTTTCTTCTCATGGAAATAGGCAGGAGCATAAGAGAGGAAGTCCAATCTTGCATGTATAGTTCAAGAATTTTTTTTTTCATGTCATGTCCTCTAACACTCTATCAGCTAAAAAAGCAAGTCATGTGGTCAAACCTCAAGTCAAGGGGTGAGAAATATTCTACCTACTGTGAAGCTGTGACTCAGGCATGGATGTATGGTACTATTGCAGGAGAGTGAAAAATCAAGACCCAAATAGTCAAACTACCATACTTTCTATTACTATTTTTGTTACATTGGAAACTGAGGCTCTCATATTTCACTGAATAAGCATTTCTCAAATTTTTGTGGTTTATCATAGAGGATGATGAAGGGTCAACACAAGGGAAGCCTTCAATTGACTGTGATCCCGCACATATGTGGGGTGCTACTACATTTGGGGACCATGTGTTCTTCAGTACACTGGTGTCTAAGTTGAATGGACATGCGCTTTACTCTTTTTAAGTCATCTCACTCGTCAGAAATGGAACTGCCCCCACTTCAACCCCGTTTTTGTACTGCTCTAGTAAATCTTGATATCTTCCCTAGAGATCAGCCAATTTCAAAATATTGATCGGCCTTGATCCTGTTTAACTTATGTGAACAATCAAGCGCCCCACTTGAGGTGATACATTATCTGCAGTGGTTGGGAATGAATGACTAAATAAATGTCATGGAGAGGAAGTGATAAGAGGCAATGTCTGTTGCTGCCCACAAATGCTGTGTATACCTGTGAGTTCATCTCCACTGTCACTTCGAGTGCTTTACCTCAGTTGTTTAAGTGTTTTCCACTGCAGCTTCTTTTTTCTATCTCTTACATCCCTTCCCATAAGGTAGGAAGTTTTACAGTAATAGCATTGGAATGAAGCTCTGCTTCAGGCAGGAAAGGTTAAACATTTTTAAAATGCAAACCAGATAAATTTTTAAAAACCTCAAAATAGTCTTGGAGCCACAACGCCTCCCTGCCATCCCCAGCCATTCTCTCAACAAAAGACATTCCTCTCTTATGCAAGCTTCTCATTTGTCAGAGGAGACATTTTTGTCTCCTCAGCGGCACACTCTGTATAATTTAAGGTGACTCACTGTACAGGAAAGTTCACCTTCCATTAGCATGTTTTCTTTGGTAAGCACTCTCTTGCAAGTGCTGTAGTGTAAACATGAGTGCCTACGAATATGAACATTTATTAAATAGCACTGATGAATATTTCAATACCTGAGGGAGAGCAATTCACAGCTCAATCATTCAGGCTGTTTTAAGTGCAGCACAGGACAATTCCACTACATCTTCCATTAATATTTAATTGCCCATTTTATTCTGTTTACCTTTTTGGTTAATATATAATTTAAAGCCCTTCTACTAAAAAGGGGGAAAAGAGAACAGCTGTTCATCTGCTTTTAACAAATCTCTGGTGAGAGCTTTTACCTCATTTAAAATTCATTGCAAAGAGTTTTTATTTAATATCAGTAACACAAAACCTCAGGTATTAAAAGTAAAACTTGGAAGTGACTCTCATGCAAAAAGCCGAGCTGCGACTGGAGTTTGATTACAAATCCATTCCTGAGTGGCAGGCATTGACAGGAAATGTCTGAATCACTAGTAATGGCTCCATGTGTCACATCTTCATGCAATAGAATCACAGTAACTCGACCTGACACATTCTGACAACATGTCGGAAAGTTGTTATGCACCCTGCAGGGAGTGAGGCCTATCATCCCAGCAACGAGATTTCGCTGATGGGATAAAACACATCTCTTCTTGCTAAAAGACAAGGGAGTCAAACATGTGCATGGCCTTGATAAGTCGGTGAATCCCTGATGCACCAGCCATTTGTCCCTCCTTGGCCTTCCCTTGGTTGTTGCCATCAGCTTCTCTCTTTGCTGTATACAGATTCCCAGGGCCTATCTCTTGTCATTTTTGCTTTCCTCTCTCTCCAGTTGGTTTCAATTGTATGTCACAAGTCTGTCCTTAAACTATAGCCAGTGTCAGGGACCTTGACATTTATTGACAGATCTACATGTTGTTGAGGACCTCTCAGGCTGCCCAGGCCAATGGGTGAAACCTACCCAGTTCTACCCCAGAGCAGGTCACCCTATCCTTTCATCCTCAGCCATCTGACATCAACTGCTTTCTTTTAATTGCACTACCTCCTGTTTTTTCCTGCTCAACTTGATCTCTGCAGCTGATTCATTCTTCTCTGTCTAGCGTGCTTGCTATGATCATTTAAATATTCCTAGCATGCCATGCCAGAAGCAGCAGGAACTCCAAAAACACCATCACCATTCTTATACTACTTGGGCTCAGGAGTTTCTTCTCCATGGTAGATTTCCCTTATCTGCTTTTGCACCTCTTATGTAACTCAACTCTTTCTTCCACTTATTCATTTCCTCATTCACAGATATTTATTGAACATCTAAGCCAGACATTGTTCAGTGTGCTGGGAATACAGGAATACAGGAAGAGAGAGATTGAGTTGAGGTTGAATATGAGGTCGAGATTCTGCCTGACTTTATAAAGCTTGCATTTGAGGAGGGATCAATTGATCTTAAGTTCTACTCATGGAGAACCTAAGCAAGAACTTAGGTGAGATGGCATGCTACTCCTGCCCTAGATGCTGTCATGTCCCTTTGCATGTGCCAGATTCAGCTAGAAAAGGAAATAGATCAAATATGAAAAACTGATTACAAAGGCATCCCCAGTTGTTCACTCTTTTCTGTATCAGTGCCTTCTGAAAATCATCCCTGGAAGTAAAGACGATTTCCCCACCATTTGAATCTGGTCCTTGTGACTTGCTTTGGCTAGTGGAATGTGAACAAAGTAATGATGTGATAATTCTGAGGCTAGATCTCAAGAGACCTGTTTGCTCTACCTCTTTTTTGGTTCCCTACTTCAGTTTGGGCTAGTCTTCTGGAGGCGAAGAGACCGCATGAAGCAGAGATGAGACATCCTTGCTGAGGCCATCCTCAGTTAGCCAACAGCCAACCCCTAAATAAGTGAAGGATCCAATTAAGATAGCAGAGTGCCTGTCTGCCATGCGGCTGACCACACGTGTATGAGTGAGCCTAGCTGATACCGGAAGAGCTATCTTGACAACAAGGCAGGATGATAGCCTTCCCCGAAACTTGAGGACACTAAAATGCATATTGTTTTAGGCCAAAAGTACAGGGGTGCTTTGCTAAACAGCAATAGTTATATCGATAAAGAGATCCACTAAACTTCTGTTATGGTCCAGTTAGGTGAGACATACCTCTGTGCCCTCTGCCTTCCCTACCTTATGGCAAACTCTATTCAGCCAGATCCTTGAATTTGACAGTTTGGACTTTCAAACAATTTTTGTCAGGCAACTACATCAAATCCCTAAAAAACTGAGCTTAGACCACAGTGAGGCAGAAATAAAAGGAGAACCAAAGGCTGATGGAAGGGGAAAGATGTATTTTCAATTCATTGCCAGAAAGAAATGGATCACAATTTGAACTGATTTATATCTCATCAGAAAGGGCTCAAATATCTCTGGGTGTAGTCATTTACCAGCTTGAGTGGGAAAACTGATGCCATGATCTAATTGCATATAACTTAAATTATGTTTGCAACTCACATTTCCATCCCCTGTCCCCCATTATCCCCTATTAATTCAATCACAGAAGTTGGGTGGGTGGTGAGGAGACCTATTAAGTCATCTTGACTTCTCCCCAAGAGCCATATCTGAATTTTTCCCCATGGTATATTTTCAAATGCTTTCTCCAATATAGTTGAAAATGGTGTGAGCAATGGTCCATCCTAAAAGCTTTAACTGGAAGTATATTCTATAACCACTTTACTGGAAGACAAATTGATGCAGAAAAAAATAACTGGAGTTTTATCTGACCAAAACCCACACAAGAAAGAAAATTTAGAATAATGGTCAGATTTTCTTCCTCCTTTCCCCCTTCTGTGCCATGTGTTCTGCCACAGAGGTGTCAGTTTTGGGGTCTGAGAACACATTAGGGTTAGGGTTGGGTCTAACAATGATTCACAGACTACCTCTATTACATGGGTGATATGAATATCTTAGATTTGGACAAATCCTCAAAACCTTATCAGAGTCAGCAAACATAGATGATTTGTAAGAAAGGTAATTTGATCCAGAGAGAATCGTAACATTTCAGTTTGCCATAGCTGAGCCCATGCAAGCATCTTATAGGTTGCAATTTACGGTTTCATGAGTCTCAAATCCTGTGTTTTGCTTCTGGTGTTTTTGCTTTGACTTTAAATAAGATGAGGAGAATAAAATTTATTCCAATGATTATTATTAGCTCCAAGTGAGATAATGTATATTAAATGAGATCGACCAATATTTCTCAAAGTGTGTTCTGCTAGGTGTTAATAGGAGTTATGTATAAAAAGTGTTCTATGATCAAATAATTGTGGGAAACTGTGTTAAGTGAAATTAAACAGATTTCTGTACTGTAGTACTTCTCAAGGTTTTTTGTTTGTTTGTTTTAAGTAAAATGGCTTCTATTCTCAGATAACATGATGGTCTCTAAAGATATCTTCAGGTATCTACAAAATGATTAAGAGAACTAAAAAGTGAGTTTAACAAAGCTGCAGGATACAAGATCAATATACAAAACTCAATTGTATTTTACATACTATTAATGAACAGCTAGAAATGAATTTCTTAGCATGCCAAAGACATGAAATACTTATGGATAAACTTAACAAAATATGTGCACTTTCTATACAATGAAATTGCAAACAATGCTGAGAGAAATTAAAGAATACCTAATTAAATGGAAAGATATACCATACTCATGGATTAGAAGATGTAATCATTTAAAAATATCAGTCATTCCCAAACTGATCTATAGATTTGAAGTAATCTTTGAAGTATTCCCAGTCGAATTTAGCAGTCGCAGGTGTTTTTTTTTTTTTTGGTCACAGAATTGTTCAGTAAAAGTAGTAGAGTTTAGATATCCTATTGCTATATGTGACCATAATTATTAGGTCCTGGAGAAAATTAAATAAAAATATTTGTCCAACTAAGGTTGAATATCTTTTCATTTTTTAAAAATTAGAGCAGTTGTGGGTTTACACAAAAATCATGTAGAAAATACAGAGTTCCCATGCACTAACCCATTCATTCTCACAGTTTCCATATTTTTAGTATTTTGCATTAGATATTTTGCTTCAATTGATGAAACCATGTTATTATAATTGAATTATAGTGTTAATTATAGTCCATAATTTACATCAAGCTAATAATTTTTGTATTATTTTTGTTCTGGTGACATATATACACCCTACAAATTTCCATTTAACCACTTTCAAGTATACAATTCAGTGGTAATTATATTAACAGTATTGTGCTACCAGCACATTCCCCATTACCAACACTTTTCCAAACCACAGACACTACCAATTAAGCAGTAACTCCCCATTTCTGACCCCCACCCTGCCCCCTGGTAACCTGTGTTCTATTTTCTGACTCTATGAATTTGCAAATTCTAGTTATTTCATATAAGTGAGATCATACAATATCTGTCCTTTTGTGTCTGACTTATTTTGCTCAACATGATGTCTTCCAAGGTTTATTCAAGTTGTCGCATATATCAGAACGTTATTCCTTTTTGCAGTTGAATAATATTCCATTTGTTTATCCATTCATCAGTTCATGGGCACTTGGGTTGCTTCTACCTTTTGGCGATTGTGAATAATGAATGTGAATGAATACATACCACCATCCATATTGGTATGTAATTATCTGTTTGACTCCCTGATTTCAAGTTTTTTGGATATATACCTAGAAGTAGGATTCCTAGTCATATAGTAATGTATACTTAACTTTCAGAGGAACCACCAAACTGGTTTCCACAGTGGCTGCACTGGTTTACATCCCACCAACAATGTATGAATGTCCCTATTTCTCTACAACAGTTATTTTCCTTTTTCTTTTAATAATGGCCATTCTAGTGGTTATACAGCCATTTAGTTTTGCTTTGCTTTTCCCAAATGGCTAATGATGTTGAAAAAATTTTAATGATTTCATTGGTCGTTTGAATATCTTCTTTAAAGAAACTTCTATTCAAGTCTTTTGATCACTTTTAAATTGGGTTGTTATCTTTTTGTTGTTGAGTTGTAGGTGTTCTTCAAATATTCTGGATATTAAAACCTTAACAGATATATTGTTTCCAAATATTTTCTCCCATTCTGTAGATTGTTTTTTTTACTTTCATGGTGAAGTCCATTGATGCACAGACGTTTCTAATTTTGATGAACTCCCATTTGTCTAATTTTTCTTTTGGTGCTGCTGCTTTAATGTAGAGTCTAAGAAGCCAAGCGTAGCACAAGGTCCTTTGTTTTCTTCTAGGTGTTTTATAATTATTGTTCTTATATTTAGATCTTTGATCAATTTTTAGTTAGTTGTTGAATTTTTTGTGAGGTAGGGGTTCACCTTTATTCTTTTGCCTATGAATATCCAGTTTCCTAGCACCATTTGTTGAAGATACTATTCTTTCCCAATTGCGTGGGCTTGGCACCCTTATCAAAGATCCATTAGTCAAAGGTGTGAATATCTATTTTCAAATTCTCAATTCCATTCCCTTGGTCTATATGCCTGTCTTTGTGCCAGTACAATGCTGCTTTGATTACTATATTTTGTAATAAGTTTTACAATTGGGAAGTGTGAATCCTCCAACTTTGTTCTTTTCCAAGATGATTTTGGCTATATGGGGCCCCTACTACTTCCTAATGCCCTTTCCTTTCAATCTGAAGAACTCTCTTTAGTATTGCTTATAGGGAAGATCTGCTAGTGAGGAACCCCCTCAGTTTTTGCTGATTTGGGAATGTCTTAATCATTTCCCCACTTGTGAAAGACAGTCTCCCAGATTTGAAATTCTTTGTTGACAATTATTTTTTCTCAGTACTTTAAATATTCCATCCCACTGCCTATCAGCACTTAATCTTATTGTGGTTCTCTTGTACATAAAATGTGGCTTTTCTCTTGCAGTTTTTAGAACTCTCTTCTTATCCATGGCATTTGACAGTTTGACTGCTGCTTGTCTGGAGGTATTTCTATTTGAGTTTGTTCTTTTTTGGGAGCTAATTGGACATTATAATATATATATTTATTTAATTTGTGTAGATATCTGGCATTATTTCTTTGACTATTTCTTCTCTCCCTTTCTCTCTTTCTTCTCCTTCTGGGACTTACATATTCATATATTGGTGTGTTCAGTGGTGTCCCAGAAGTGTCTCAGCCTGTTTGCTTTTTCCATTTTTTTTCTTTTTGCTCTTCAGCCTAAATCATTTCAATTGTCATAGCTCCCAATTCACTCATTCTTTTGCCAGGTCTGATGAGTTGTTGAAACTTTGTCGATAATTGTTTTTTCAGTTATTGTTGTCTTCTGCTCCAGTATTTTCTTTGGTTCCTTTTTTTTTAATAATTTCTCTCATCATAACAGCAATATACATGAGTATATGTACATGTGTGTGCTTTTACATATAAACCATACGTTCCTTTATTTATACAGAATAATCTATGATCTAATCCATCTGTCCATCATCTATCTATTTAATTTGCCCTTTTAATGAGTAAATATGGCATGTCATGTTTATTCAAATTTACATTTTGAGTTTGGAGTAAGGTTTTGCCTCTTTTTATGTAATGTTGTTCAATATATATATTTTCTTCTTGTGACCATCCTTTGCCCATTTTTTCCATTTAACTACTCCTTTTTAATTATTGATTTGCACAACTTCTTTGTAAACTAAGAAAATTATCTTTATACTTCAGATATTTAAATTTAAGAAAAATATTGTATATATCATATGTATTACAAAATTTTTTCCCATTTTCTGTTTATGTTTTTGTTATACAGAATCATTTTTATTTTTGTACTGCTATATTTATCATTTTTCTTTTATGTGCTCATAATCATGTATTCTGGTTTGGATGGCTTTTTCTGTTCTAAGATTACAGTACTTTCATATGCACTTTTATTGAGGACTTTTAAGGATTCATTTTTTTTCCACATTTAAATCTTTGACAAATCTGGAATTTGTTTTGGTATAAAGAAAAAAAAAGGGTTCAGTTTTCCAAACAGCTATCCAGTTGTCTCAACCTCATTTATAGATAATCCTGCTTTTCTTTATTGATTAAAAATGCCACATTTATATTAATTTCCCATAAATATTTGGTTCTACACCTGAATTCTCTTTCAGTTACCTTCTATACTCCTATTCATAGCAATTCTTATCATCATTTTCCTATTTGGGTTTTTTTGGGAATATAATAAATATTTTTTAATTGAATAAATAACTTTATATATTTATTATAAGATTAAAATTTTAAGCCTGATAAGAATTTATTTAAATGTTTAAGCCTAATTACTGATTAGGACATATTGAGTTGTTGTGCGTATGTATGTGTGTGTGTGTGTGTGTGTGAGAGAGAGAGAGAGAATGGAGATTGTTATTTCATTGATAAAGAATAGTAAAATTGGCTATTTCCATGCATTCCAAATTCTTTTTCAACAGGGGTAGTTTCATTGTCAGGGTTGCTATAGCTCTGAAACTTAAATATAAAAGGTGATACAAGATTTGTCAAAATAAAAAATTTTTCTTCACAAATCACAAACAGAGAAGTCAAGGCAATTTGCACCATTATCTTCCTAAAATTCCTGTGTAGTGAGTCAGTCTTACTATTTCCTTTTTAAGATGGGTGGGAACAGGTCAAAGCAGGGAAGACTGTTAAAAACCAAAAATGAATCAACTCAAGGACTCCAAACAAATTCCCAAAGTGATGAGGCCTCTCTATAGCTATCCTTTTGGGAAAAGTAAGGCTGGACACTTGCTTGGCTTATATAGTCTTTTGCTAAAGGAAACTAAAGTTAGAGATCATGACTGATAATGAAGCCTTTTAGAGCATGCTATACTCTCAACAAAGTATGATTTTACACGCTTCCAGGATTCACCTGTGGGTAAAATGATTCCTTAGAGAGGATTAAGTCAGAAAAAAATTAAATAAAATGGAAGTTTCAGAAGTAAGGGGTAGGGCCAGGGATATCCTCCTTATCTTTGGTTAGCTGCAATTATGTCAGTATGTTTTTGCCATTTTCAGATAGGAACTTGGAGAAGATTCTAATCT
This sequence comes from Myrmecophaga tridactyla, assembly GCA_004026745.1. Classification (NCBI taxonomy): domain Eukaryota; kingdom Metazoa; phylum Chordata; class Mammalia; order Pilosa; family Myrmecophagidae; genus Myrmecophaga; species Myrmecophaga tridactyla. Next base: position 10,910 of record PVIY010024413.1, read on the forward strand.
AATAGCTCATTTCATATATCAAAAGGCCCTGCATCTATTATTTCCTTCTGATTGAATCTTTTCTGAAAATTCTCCTTTCACCAAAATTAAACTGCCTCTTTGGCATTACCTTTCTTGAAGCAGAGGATAATTCCATGCAGGTATTATAGTCACTACCTAAACCTCTTGCTTTTTATAAAAATAACACAAATTCAAAAATGAATCTCTTAAAAATGTTTGCTTTCTTTTCCATTTCCCTCCAGTGCTTCTTGTCTGGATTTATCAGATGAAAGATACTCTGTCTTTATCAGCAGTACCACTATTATCTAACCACTTTCTAATTCTCATGCTTTCATTGAAAGAAATCTTATCCTCAAATGGGATAAATCTCTAGTCTTTTATTCTGTAAAGGCAGCTGCAAGTAATTGTTTAGTGTCTTTGCTGTTTCCTTTTCCATCGTCTCTAATTCCCTGTTATTATTGTAAGTGCACACAGTTTATTCCTTGATGTTTCTCTACTAAAAAACACATACTGCTTGCCAAACACTTTTTTTTAATTCATGATTATAATGTTCTGCTATTTTTAGTGCTTTCTGTTTAATTTTTCTCCTTAAATTTTTGATTGCTTGTTTTCATTTTCCCCTTTATAACCCCAACTTTTTTCTGCTAACTAAATGACTGATGCTGTTTTATTTTAGTTTTTTTGTCTTTCACAATATGGGTAATTTAATACCCAGAAGAAATCACTTCTCTTATTTTATCTTGGCTTTAACCTCTAAATCCCCTTGTAATCCCATGATTTGCTTTTAAGTGACCAGCAAAAGCACACAAGTTTTGAGGCGCTGAGGTTGTTCCATAGTCTTTCCATTCATCTCTGCTAGTGTGAGTATGTTGGCTGCCTGACAGGTTTCAGCAAAACCAGCATTGCCACATATTCTGGTACTTCCAACTGGGGATTCAGTTTGGCTTGCTTTGTTCTGGAGGCTCTTGCTTGGAGCAAGATTTTCCCAGGATTTCTATAACTCTGTTAATAAGTTGTTTACAAACATAGTGGCTTGTTCAAAACCATTTTTGTTCAAGTTGGACTGGGGAAACACTATGCACTCTATTCTAGTTTACTAACTGCCAGAATGCAACACACCAGAGATGGATTGGCTTTTAATAAAAGGGATTTATTTAGTTAAAAGTGTATAGTTCTTCAGAGGAAAGGCAGCTAACTTTCAACTGAGGTTCTTTCTTACAGGAAGGCACTGGGTGATCTCTGCTGGCCTTCTCCCCTGGCCTCTGGGTTCCAACAGCTTTCCCCAGGTGATTCCTTTCTGCACCTCCAAAGGCCTGGGCTGAGCTGTGAGTGCTGAGATGACGTAATGCTGAGCTGCTTGGGCTGTGCTACATTGAGCTCTCTCATTTAAGCACCTGCCAATTAAATCAATCATCATTCATTGCAGCAGGCATGCCTCCTAGCTGACTGCGGATATAATCAGCAACAAATGAGGTTCACATGCCATTGCCTCATGTCCACAGCAAATAGAACTAGGCACCTTCACCTGGCCAAGTTGACACCTGACTCTAACTACCACACTCTTTTAGCATCTTAGTTTCTCAACATCCTTGGAGCCTTTTCACTTTCCAATGCTTGTCATGGATAAAGAAGTGAAAGTCATATAGAAGAAGAGATCTAGAGACCCCCAATAAGTCAGACTTAATGTTCTAGCAACATGGTTCTGCATGTTGCCTCCACCGAAACATGCTGTTGCCCATGACACGCCTCTGTTAATAATGTGCCTCCTCCCTTAACATTTCACCTAATGCCTACTCTTACCTTATTTTTAAAAGTTTTCATTTTTATCAAATATATATGTACTCAGTTCTGAAGCTCTGCTTGCAGAGTTTCTGTTTCCTTCAAGTTGCTTTTTTTTCCGTTTGTTTTCCTGGGATATTTGATAATCCTTGGTTTCTGTTCATTAGAGATGTAAGACTCACTGGAAACTTTGAGCATGTGAGTGGGACTAATTGGCAGTTGATTATCAAAACATGACAAGAACTCTACAGGAAAATAAAGTTGTTGTCCAATCTGTCTCTGGAACATAGATGCAAGAGATCTGGATGTAGGTTGATCTGGATGAGTTTTGATACTGAAGAACTCATTTCAGTATCATTTTGTCTTTTCTCAATGGCTGAGAAGTTTCTCCAGAAAATATTCCTTCAGTGTCCTGCCTGAAGGGTGAGGGTCCAGCACCCAAGATCTGAAAGCTGAGTGGGGGAAGCAAGGGAGAGATTGGGTGTTCAGTATGTTTGTGTTCAATTTGCATTTTTAGTAAAGCACGCCTGTTCTTAACTGTGCTGGCTTCCCCATTCCAGAGACCTTCTATTTTATCTTCTCCAGAAAATAAATCAGTCTTTTGCCAAGGTAAAATGCTATGGAAAGAGAATAAGGTGGACCAGTGAGACAACTACTTCTTCAACACCTTTCAACCACACCTTGTATTAGCCCACACTCATCCCCACTTCCAGAAGCACTAGATGCTGCCAATACTGAGCCTAATGAGGATCTTGGCTTTCTCCATTGATGGCTTAGGAATGTCCATTCTCAGGTCTTTTCAATTACCACAGAGCCAACTGTTTACTAGCCTCCAAATTTTACTATTCTATCCTTTTTTTTTTTTGCCAATTTTTAAAATTGGGAATTTTAAAAACCTACAGAAAATAATGTATGTGCCATGAAGCATACATATTATAAGTGTATAGCTTGATGCATTTTTACAAAGTGAACACACTTACGTAACTGCAGCCCTGATCAAATTATAGAGCACTATAATACCTCAAACACTTCCCTCGTTTTTCCTCCCAGTCACTCCTCTCATATACCCAAAGGTAACCACTATTCTGATTTCTACCACTTCCATTAGTTCGGGCTGGTTTTGAACTTTATATAAATTGCATCATACAAAATACACTCTTTTGCATGTGGGTTTCTTTGTTTAATGCAATGTTTGTGAGGATCTGCAATATTTCTTTGTGTGAATATACTGCAGTTTATCCGTTCTGTTGCAGGCAGCTGTTTGGGCTGTTTGCAGTATGGGCTTATTTTGAATAATACAGCTATGAATATTGTTTTTGTGTGTGTGACCATGTATATGAATCTTTTTACATATATAACCAGAAGTGGGTTTTTTGAACCATAGAGTATGCATCTGCTCTACTTTCATAGGTACAGTTAAAAAAGTTTTCCAAAGTTGCCAAGATTTACATTCCTACCAATAGTGTAAGAGAGTTCCAGTTGTCCCATATCCTCATCAGCCCTTCAAATGATCAGTTCTTTTTCTTTTAGCAAGTCTGAGAATGTTGTATCTCATTGTATTTTTTCTTTCTTAATTTGCATTTTCCTGATGACTAATTATGTCAAGCACCTTTTCATTTTTTACTGGATATTACTGTTTGTAAAGTTCATGTTCACATTCTTTGGAACTTTTTTTAGTGATTAGGTTACTGATTTTTCAAATATATTAAGCAATATTGCATTCTTGGAATAAAGTCTACTTTATTATAAAATGGTATCCATATTTGTAAGGGTGGATTCAATTTGCGAATATTTTGATTAGGATTTTGCATCTATGTTCCAGAGAGGGATTGGACAACTTTATTTTCCTGTAGAGTTCTTGTCGTGTTTTGATAATCAAGTCTATCTGGTTTCACATAATGATTTTGGAAGTGTTTTCTCTTTGTTCATGCCTCTGGAATAATTTATATAAAAGGTATCATTTATTTATAGGTATTAGGAAGAATTTCTTTTATAGATTTATTTCATAAATATAGAATTATTCATGTGCCACTTATGATCTGTTGTGTTTTTGTAGGAATTTGTTGGTTTGAAATAAATTTTCAAATTAATTGGTGTAAAGTTTTTCACAACATCTACTTACTATGTTTTTAATTCTGTAATGTATTGATTATTTTCTGCCTTCTTTCTTCATTACCTCTGTTACTCTTGATAGGATATTTATACATTTTGTAATTCTTATATAACTAACCTGTTGCATCATTGACTTTTTTAGAATATACTTATTTTCTGTTTCATTAATTTCTTCTTTTATTGCTATTCTTTTCTTCTACATTTTCAAAGTTAATGTATTGTTTCTTTTTGTAACTACTTGGGGAGATATTTTAGATAATAGATATTTTTTTTCGTTTTTCTAACACAAACCATAGCTGCGTTCTACAAGTTTTCAAATATCTTATTTTTATTTATATGTAGTTCAGAGTATTTTCTAATTTTCAATTAATTGCTTTGGCTGTATAGCCTACTTGTAAAAGTATATTGCTTAGATTTCAAACATTTGGAGATTTTTCTACTTAGCTTTTTGCAATTAATTTTTTCTTTTTTCACATGGGCAGGCACCGGGAATCGAACCCGGGTCCTCTGGCATGGCAGGCAAGTGTTCTTGTCGCTGAGCCACCGTGGCCCGCCCTTGCAATTAATTTCAAGCTTAATTCTTTTACCATCAGAGAGCAAAGTTAGACTGTGGTCCACACAATTCTCAGCTGTTACACTGGTCACCACTCAACTGTGTTTCATCCCTAATTTTCTTATTACTCTCCTTCATTTTAACAGCTCTGAGGCCTTGAGTAAGTCACTTTATTTCCCAAGGTTTCATTTCATAGCATTTCAAATACAGTTGCAAATATAAGCCTTAAAATCTCTTTCACAGGATCTAATATTTTATCTTTTATTCTTTTAACTAGAATTTGGAAATGTGATAGTGAAAAGGAATCCATAGAGCAACCTTCATTATATAGTTCATACACCAAACTACTGTAATTGGTAAAATAGTTGACATTTCACAGAAACATGGTTTGCATTTTGTTTGAAATAAGACTTTATACTTTTGTTTAAAAAAAGGTATGTAATATTTAATTACATGTGCTACCCCTGTCTTAAATGGTGTGCCTGATTTTATGAGTGATAATGAGTGAAAACATTTAAATATATGCTGAACAAAGCTATAATGGAGGGTTTGGGTAGATGTAGGAAATTTGGGGAAATTGAAAGAGAAAAGTGATTCTATCACAAATTTTAGCCCAAAGTCACTGGGTGCTATCTTCCACAGGTAGCTGGCTCTTGGCCCATTTTAAGGAGCACTATGCATTATTATATATAAGAATTATTTCCGACTCACACTGCAAAGCCTTCCTTCTTGCTGTATGCATTGAAAATTACTTGAAGATTTTGCCTGGTAACAAAAGCAATCATTGTTTGACGATTTTGATATTTGGAGACAGGAGTCAAAATTGACATTAGGAAGTGCATTGAGTTTTCTTGTTGTTGGTCAGTTTGTCTTGTTTTAGATTGAAAAAAAATAGTGGCTGGCCACTTCTAATTTGTTAGGCATTGTGCTAAACTGCACCACTTTTTTTAGGCCTTGCAGTACTTTTTGGTACATGGAAAAATGTAATCACTCCTAATCATTATTACAGAGTCTTGGTTGACTTATGTACCTTATAAAGTGGTTTAACCTGGGGAATTTTGGGCAGGGAAAGCCCTGAGTTCCATGTCAATTATAAGCTTTCTGGAACTAGAACTTTCTGAAATTTACCCAATACTTAGTCCTACATGCAAAAAGAATATCTTGTTTTCTTAAGAGATAGCCTATTTTTTTTTCCTTGAGGGGAGGAGGAAAAATTTTTAAGCCTACAATTCTCAAATGTTCCTTACCACCTACCTCAAATTCATTTCTAGCATGTTCCATGCAAAATAGGACATAGTTATACTTACAAACTTTCTGTTATCATGGCTTCAGGCCTGACCGCCTGAACCTCCTTCTTCTATCCTGCCTGTCCACATAGCATGTATACACTGCCTGTCTTTGCTATCTATTGTTTCTGTTCTCCTATTTTCATTCTTGGGTTTAAGATTGTAGACTTCTCCTTTCTTCCCTGTTCTACCATTGCCTGGGCCTTAAAATGTCCTTAGCCCTTTTTCATGTTCCATGGCTAAGGTGCTTAAAACCAGTTGTATATGTAGCATTAGCTGCTGGGACTTCAGCCTTTGGTAGAATTTTACCCCCTGGTGCCTCTCCCACCTAGGAAAAGAACTTGGACACAAATATAGTTGAATCCCTGCTGGTATTTCTTGAAGTTTAAAGGGAAGACAGTTCAAATGAAGAGGCTGGAGGGAAATGAGACTGGTTTGCTTTACCTCTGCAGGCCAAAGCTAGCTGCTACAACAGGGTACTAATTTAAATTGTGGAGTTTGAGGCTCTGTGACTTTCTGTTAAACTCTTTTATCTACCACTTTTGATTCTTCCTCTTAGTGTTAGGAACATTTTCTGCCTAGGTAATTGTGTTAGTTAGATTCAGTTGTCAACTTGGCCAGGTGAGCATACCTAGTCTTGTTGCTGCGGACATAAGCCAACAGTACGTGAACCTCATCTGTTGCCAATTACATCTGCAGTCAGCTAGGAGGCGTGTCTGCTGCAATGAGTGACGTTTGACTTAATTGGCTGGTGCTTAAATGAGAGAAGGCAATGTAGCATAGCCTAAGCAGCTCGGCATTCCTCATCTCAGCACTTGCAT
>PVIY010024413.1:17560-38185 GCA_004026745.1 Myrmecophaga tridactyla
ACCCCGGGGAAAGTTGTTGGAACCCAAGGGCCTGGAGAGAAGACCAGCAGAGACCATCCTGTGCCTTCCATGTAAGAAAGAGCCTCAGTGGAAAGTTAGCTGCCTTTCCTCTGAAGAACCAACAAAATAAATCCCCTTTTATTAAAAGCCAATCCGTCTCTGGTGTGTTGCATTCCAGCAGCTAGCAAACTAGAACAGTAATATCAAAATACAAACAGCAATAGCAACAGCACTGTGCCAGTTTGAAGCTATCATGTATCTCAGAAAAGCCATGTCCATTAATCCTCATTCAATATTGCTGGGTGGGATCATTTTTATTGTTTCCATGGAGATGTGACCCACCCAATTGTGGGTGGTAACTTTTGATTAGTTGGTTTCCATGGAGATGTGTCTCCACTCATTCAAGGTATGGTTGTTTATTGGAGTCCTTTAAGAGGGAATCGTTTTGGGAAAATCTGCAGAACCAAAAGAGCCAACAGAGCCCACACAGCCAGAGACCTTTGGAAATACAGAAGGAAAACCCTCTGGGGGAAGCCTTATGAAATGAGGAGAGAAGGCTAGCAGATGTTGCCATGTGCCTTCCCCAGATGAGAAATAAACCCTGAACTTCATTGGCCATTTCTTTGGAGTTAAAGTATCTTTCATTGGATGCCTTAATTTGACATTTTCACAGCTTTAGAACTATAAACTTGCGACTTAATAAATTCCCTTTTTAAAAGCCATTCCATTTTTTGTATATTGCATTCTGGCAGCTTATAAACTAAAACAAACAGTACAAACATTATAACATTTATTAAGAACTAACTATGGGCCTGATTAGTTTTATATGCATTCTCCAACTAACAAAACAATCTGATGAGGTTGGTCCTATCATAATCATCATTAAAAGGAAGAGGAAACTGAAGCTTAGACGAGTAAATAAATTGTCTAAGTCCTCACAGCTAGAGTGTGTCAGACCTTGGACTAGCATCCAATTCTGCCTGATTCCAAAGCCCAGCTCTTAATTACCAGGAATGTGGCCTCTTTCTTTGCTCCATGGTTTAACATTCCAGAATTATTTCTGAGATGCACGGATTGACTTCCTATTAATGCCAAATTAGAAGTTTGGCTAGAAGGCTTTATTTTTTGTGGGACGTGACCAAGAATGCATAAGTAATAACATTTTAGAAAAGCTTAATTTTTAGAGAAAAATCAAGAAACATGCCCAAGGTCACAGCAAATGCAGTTTGCATGCAAATTTGCAAATGCAGTTTAATGCAGAATTAAAACTTGGACCACAGATTTTCACCAACTCGTCATTCATCCTAATACAGCATGCTGTTACCGCTTACCAGTAAGACTCTAACTGCTCCATAGCATCTCTGAGATGGAATTTCAGCTGTGTACTAGTTCTATTACTTTTTAGAGGTGATGAAAGGGATAATCCAGAAGAAAATTTCCAACATTTTATATATGGAAGTATCCTAGTCACCATTCATAGTCTTAGGTGCCCTACAGGATTGTGTCTACAGGATTTCATAAACAAATCTGCCCTCAGCCCCTTGAAGAATAAGAACCTCAGAAGTCTTTTACCTATTACTCCTTTCACAGCCCCCACACATTAGAAAGTCTTCCAAGTTTGTATGATTATCAAAAACAACAGCAAGGGCAGAGCCTTAACAAATTTCTGATTATGGAGTGAAATAATTACTATAATGAAAAAATAGTCTATATGTAGAAGGAAAGGAAATAGAAAAGAGGTGGATCCTATGTTAAATATTTGCATATGTTATCTAATTTTCAGTAATGAGCTAGCAAAACTGGCTCTCTGGAAATAAAGACCTGATTTTAGCTTTTACCAATTTCTATAGTATAAATATTCCCACCATGGCTGATTTCACACTACCAAAAGGATGGTAATAAATATTGAGTTTAAAAGAGATGCACACATTTATTTCTTATAAGCCAGTAAGAACTGGCTATAGCACACCACTGAATCCTCCCAGCAACTTTATGAGGTAGGTGTCATATCAGTGATGTTTAAACTATCTCACAACTTTTGGGAAATGTAGCAGTTGAATTGAAATTGGAATGGGCAAATCTGTCAGCTCATGAGTTCCACACCTTGTCTACTACATTCGACTTTGTCTGAAAAACTAGGCATAGATTGAAATCTTGCCCTATGTAGACACTGAAGATATATTGCCCTGGTAATACCTAAAATAATGAAGAAATGCTTGGAGGCTCCAACTTGGCAATATGCTGCTTTCCTGCCCTGCCTATATGGGAAGTTTTCAGAATTTCTAGGAAAAGTATAGTAGAAATTTTAATTTAAAAAAATGTAGTAAAAAGGAAATATCTGATGTAAATTACATTTTTTCCCTGTATGGACATATTTGTTATGTTACTGCTTAAAATTGCAGAGAACTGAATCATGTCCATAAAGTTCTTGAAATGGAAGAGATTAAATGTAATTATATCCCCCTTCTCCTTCATTCTGCTGAGGAATTCTGAGCCCATTCTGCTTTATAGTTTGTTTCACAAAGAATTTGGTAATGCCACAGTATAATATAAGACAAAGAAATGGGCCTATCCTCAAATCCCACCCAAAGTGATCAAAGGTGTTTCATTTTATTTTGATTGATTTCTCGTCTGTTCCTATTCTCTGTTTAATTGGAAAGAATTGGCAGAGAGTGCTTACTGTCTAAACCTATTAGAATCAATTCCAAATTTTGCTTACCAAACTCAGATGGGTATTCACGCTTATGGTCTTAAAGAAGCCTGGTATACTTTACTTCTTCTAATTAGGTTACCCGGAATAAATGGTTTTCTTAAAATTGTGTCCAAGTAGAGTATTGCAAGGATTTACACCATTGCCTGGTAGATGCTTATTGAGGTGAGGTTTTAATGCCTCAGTGGCCTGGAAGAAAGAAAGGACCTCTCCAAGTAGCTAATTTACCACCTGCCTAATGCTGTGTCCATGACAGTTACACAGTCAGTTGAAATAGAGCTAAATTGCCTCTTTGCTCCCAGTCCCTGGTCATACTGATTCCATCCCCAGGCCATTATGGCATTGTGGAGGGACAGGCTTAGAAGCTCATAGAATTGAGCCTGTTAGTGAAAATTATGGTGTTTCAAAATGACTGCTGGACTATCTGGGTTCTGAATAGAAATTCTAGGAAATCTAAAGGTTTCTGGACAGCATGCGGGAAGCAGATGCTAGGGAGAAAAACTTTCCTGAAGGTCTTCATTTTTTGCTGCTGACTTTGTGCCTTTGCTGACCTTTGGTAAAAAGGTCAACATAGACCATGGGCTACCCCATTTGGAGTAAATGAGGATTGCTGGGGAAGGAGCCAGCTCACCTTAGCTCAGGGCCCTAATGAGAAGCTATCATAAACCTGAAGAATGTAAACTCCCCACCTGTTTTTCAGGTGGAATAGGCAGCCATATCACAGTAGAGGTGATGTATCAAGGTGGTTTAGAGTGTGGACGCCGGAATCAGAGTGCTCAAGTTCACGTTCCAGCTTGTACCTGTTTTTTCATCTGTTAAATGGGGATAGTAATAGTACCCAAGTCTTAGAGCCATATGTCATATGCTTAGGGGTAAACACTATGTAAGAGCTCCATGCTATCAGAGGCTTACCCAGCTAAAGCTGCATGATTGGGTACTGTAACAGATAATGTCAGTGTTCTGGCCATATCTCCTTGGCATTCACTCTCCAGGCTGAAGACTCCTGTGGCATGAAGGCCAAGTAGAAGTTTGGAGTAGTTAATGCCCCTGGAACCAGCCTCAAGCCAATAACAGACAGGATGCTGGTGGGTAAATACCCAGCTTCTTCCTCCTTCAGCTGAGAACTGCAAGGCGTGTTCTACACTGTTTCCCCAAACTCCCCAGTGGGATCGTACTCTAGATGCCCACAGTGGTATCTGGCTTGATAACTCATCCTTTACTGGCTTTCTTTTCTTTCTTTCTTATCTCACTTCTCCATTCCTCTACTGTTGTTTCCTGGGACCACCTCCCAGATAACTTACTTGCACTTCAACCCTTATCTCAGGGTCTGCTTTGGGGGAATCCAAATCAACACAGGTTTCATGGCTTTTTTGGACTGTTTCAAATGACTTTTGAATTGGATGTATTGCTTTTTGCAATTTCAGAGAGACAATATATTTCTTTGGAATCTCTAATAGGTTTTTATGCTTCTTTATTTGTATTATTAGATTTTTTTTTAGAGGGAAAAATTTCCGGACCTAGAGACAGAGGACCCATTCTATTGCTGGATGTCTAGTTTGGAAGCTGCCAGAATGTGATATACTAGAACTGGAATGGCTTTTTAAAGGAGGAATTTAATAAGTTACAAGTTTATAGTTCTAAAGCAATAAAAACATCAAATTAAGGCACAAACAAGAGGTTACCTTAATTCGAGGAAGGTCCATTGGTCAGGAACACCTCTGTCAGCTCCGTAGTCACGTGGCTGGCATCTGCTGGTTCCTTGCTCCTGGGCTCCATTGCTTTCAGTCTCTGTTCCTGTGGGGGTTCCTCACTTTGCTCTTCCTGGGGCTGGCTTTCATCTCTGGGTTTCCCTTGGCTCTCTCCATGTTCTGGCTTGCTTAACATCACATGGCAACATCTGCTGGGCTCCAAGCATCTCCAAGCATCCGTGTCTCTGTTCTCCAAGTGTTGACATCTGTGTCAGCCCTGCTTTGCAGTTTCTGTAGGCTCTCTCTTTCTGTTGGCGCTGAGGATTCTGTCATTTTTCTGTCTCTATCCAAAATGTTTCCTCTTTTAAAGGATTCTAGTAAACGAATCAAGACCCAACCTGGAATGGCTGGAATTACATTTCCATTTTATGAAAAAGGTTACCACAATTGAGTGTGAAACATCTCTGTGAAGATAATCTAACCAAAAGATTCCAAGCTACAGAATTGAATTGGGATTAAAAAAAATGACTGCTCCCACAAGATTGGGTCAGGATTAAAACATGGCTTTTCTGGGGTATATAATACTTTCAATCCAGCACACATGATAAAATCATTTTTTTCTGACTCTCAGTCTTATCATGTGATTATATATATACAATTAATAAAAATAAAAATATATAATAAAAATATTATATATAATATATAATTATGTATCACATGATATTTATATACCACACACACATCAATGCAATAATTAAATAAGATAATGCACATAAAATGATTCTACAAAGGGTATATTTATTGTATCATTAGCAATTATCTCCTTAGTGCTTAGTTTTGTTCTTGGAATTTTCACAACATGATGTGGATTCTTCATTTCTAATTCTGCAAGACAATGTAGTCATTAATCTTACAAAAAGAAATTATTTGGCCATATTGTTATGATCTACCTTCTGTGATTTGATTTTAGTCTCACTTTTCAACAACTTTAATTTCCTTGCCATTTTGGCAGCTACCTAATGACCCAGTCATAGATTGGATGTCTCATAGCAAGCAGGAAAATGGATTTTTGAGTGTCCCAGATCCTGTTCTCTAGCTCTAAGTTGCAAACTGTATGAGACATTTGAATTAATAAAGTTAAAAATATTTATTTTCCCATTATACAAACAATTCATGTGGTGTTTGACTAATGCCTATGCCAAGTATGAATTTGCAAAACTACTAAGTCACAGGTAAATTCGAATCGTACACCCTTTTCCTGTGGATTGAAAATAGTGAAAATAAGAAATGCATATTCATGAAAATATAAAGTAACATTATATTGCTTGCCAGATTAGCTAGTTCAGAAAGAACTGATCATTAAGAAGTTCACCTACTCACTTTTAAAAATTAAAGTTAAAAAGCAATATGTAATTATTTTGAAAAATTTGCAAACTATCAGAAACCATAAATAATAGGAAGGGGCTTGATCTATGTTTCTACTTTGGGTGAAAATGACAATTAATGTTTTGATGCATTTCCTTCCTTTTTAATGTGTTGATATTGTTATTTACAGTGTTGATTGTATTATGTAATGTGTATTTTACCATAGCACATACATGGGCAGGTATCTGAGTTTATTCAGTGAGTGTGTCTCAATGCCAAGCGCTTTCTTCCAGGTTCTTATTTGCTTTTCTGGCTTCCACATCACTGCGGGTCTACCTCTCTCCTTCCATTCCTGTTACTTTCCCCCAGCCCCACTCCCAGCAACTAACTCCCAGGATGCTGCCTCTAAAGCAACTCAACTATGTGCCTAAGTTTTGTCAGTTCAGTATCAGGTCATCATCTGGAGCCTCTGCTTCTTTACTGAGATTATGTCACTCTCATCCCTGGTGCTGTGATTGTATCTGTGCCACACTAGATTTGGGAATGTTGGGATATATTTCTCTCTTCTTTCCCTTCCTTTCCTCTTATTATGGATTGTATTGTATGCCCCCAAAAGATATTTTCAAGTTCTAACACCTGGTCCCATGAATGTAGTGCTTTTTGGAAATAGGATCTTCAAGGATGCTATTGGTTAAGATGAGTCCAAACTTGATTAGGGTCCTTATAAGAAGAGGAAATTTGAACACAGTCAGGAGGCAAGAAACTGAGAAAGAAGACAGCTGTGTGATAGAGATGGAGTCTGAGTTTTGTCAAAAGCCAAAAAATGGCACAGATTGCTAGCAGCAACCCCCAGAACCTTACAGACTTCAGAAGAGCACCTCCCAACACCTTGCCTTCAAATTTGTAGGCTCCAGAACTGTAAGACAATAAACTTCTGTTGTTTAAAGCCTCCTGATTTGTGCTACTTTGTCATGGAAGCTCTGTCAAACTCAAACACCCTGAGCAGCTATTTGTTAAGTAAGGGTATGACAATAGGATACGTTCCCTGTAGGCCCCTGCCAGATTCCATTCTTTCCCTTTAAAATTGGATAGCCACTTTTTGTTTTGTTTTAAACCTGTTATTATTCTTATTTTTTAAAATCAGTGTATCAAGGTGATTGGTGGGGTGGAATATTAAAATATAACATGGCTGCTTCTTTTTTAGAGACCAAGCCAGCAGGTCATCTTGGATAAATTTTCCTTATTATGGGAAAAAAATATAATTGACCAGCTTACCTTAATTATGTAAATGCTTTGTGCTGGGGTCATGATTAGGCAACAGTGGAATGGTTGAGCATTTGAGACCTAGGGCATGCTCCGCTATAGCCTAAGGGAGCTCAACGGACTAGGGCTTTACTAATCCTGTGGAACTCTGGTTCAGGTTCAGATCCCCTGATGTGGCAGGGCCAACACTGCTGTCTCTGACCCTTAGTTATCTCTCTTGAATGATTGAGACCCTTTGGCCTACATAATTGTGCTTATGGGATACCAGACTCCTGCCAATAGAGACATGTGGATTTTTAAGCATTTAATTAGAATAATAAAAAGGATGTGGCTATGTTTGTACCTCCAGGCTGGTGAAGCGAGTTACCATTATTCAAGAATGCTGCATGTGATTATGATCTTTAATGGCTGCCTAGCCGTATTCTGAGAGAGCAGACTGTATTTTATTTTCTCATTTCTCCATTATTGGACATTTAGGTCTTTTGCATGAGGTATATCTGACAGAACCTAGTTTTGTTCTAGCACTATTAGTGTAATAGGAGCAGGAATATATTTCCTAGCTGTTAAAAATATGCAGCCATAATGCAAAACAAGTCATGTAGAATACAAACATTACTCTTTGAAACTTGCTGAAGTTAGCTTCCTTCTCTTTTTGGATTCTGAGGGTGATAGGAACATGGGCATGATATGGAAAGGTGGCTTAGAGAATCATTTGTGCAGACCATCTTAACTGATACTATCTTTGAAGCTCTTATTTCCAAAAAGGGTCACATTCATGGGGCCAGGGTTAGAACATGAATATGTCTTTTGGGAGTACATAATGGAATCCATAACAATGGGAAAGGAAAGGAATGAAGAAAGAAAATTCATTCCTCTTAAGAAAGAGGAAAGATAGTATGGCTGCACCTTTTATATTCCCACCAACAGTGAATGAGTGTTCCCACTTCTCTACATCCTCTTCAACACTTTTTCTGTTTTTTTTTTTTAATAGCCATTCCAGTGGGTATGAAATAGCATCTTATGATTTTGATTTGCATTTCCCTAATGGCTTATAATGACAAACATTTTTTCATGAATTTTTTGCCTATTTGTATATCTTCAGTGGAGAAATGTCTATTGAGGTCTTTTGCCCATTTTTTACTTGGGTTGTTTGTCTTTTAGTTGTTTAGTTTTAGGAGTTCTTTATATATTCTGGATATCAAACCTTTATTGGGTACGTAGTTTCCAAATATTTTCTTCCATTCTGGAGGCTGTAATTTTACTTTCATGATTGAAATTCTTTGAAACACAAAAGTTTTTAAATTTGATGACGTCTCATTTTCTATTTCTTTTGTCGCCCATGATTTTGGTGTAAAGTCTAAGAAACTATTGCCTAAAACAAGGTCCTGAAAGTGCTTCCTTATGTTTTCTTATAGGATTTCTATAATTTGGGCTCTTATGTTTAGGCCTTTGATCCATTTTGAGTCAATCTCATATATGGTATGAGGTAGGAGTGATGGACTCCATCAGCTTTTTGTTTATCTGAGGTTGTCTTAATCTCTTCTTTATTTTTGAAAAACAGCCTCACTTGATGTAAAATCCTTGGTTGACAATTGTTTTCTTTCAGCACTTTAAATATTTCGTTCTATTTCCTTCCTGCTTCCTTGCTTATAATGAGAAATTGGCACCCTATATTACTGAGGGTCTCTTGTATATAAAACATGCCTTTTGTCTTGCAGTTTTCAGAAATCTCTCCTTGTCCTTGGCATTTGACAGTTTGACAACTATGTGTCTGGGTACAGTTCTTTTCAAGTTTATGCTGTATGGATTTGTAGGATTCTTGAATGTGTATATTCATGTCTCATAAATTTGAAAAGCTTTCTAGCATATTTCTTTTTTTTTCTAGCATATTTCTTTGAATATTCCTTCCACACTTCTCCTTCTGAGACTCCCATAGTGCATTTATCAGTATGCTTGATGGTATTGCATGGGGCTCTTAGGCTCTGTTCACTTTTTCTCATTCCTTTCAATTTCTGCTCCTCAGCCTGAATTATTTCAACTGTGTTATCTTTGTGTTCACTAATTCTTCCTTTTGCCCATTCTAATCTGCTATTAAAACCCTCTAGGGAATTTTTTACTTCAGTTATTGAGATCTTCCACTCCAGAATTTCTGTTTGCTTCCTTTTTAAAATGTGTATTTCTTTTTTGAGATTCTCATATTGCTTATTCATCATTTCCCTGAATACTTTAGTGTTTTCCTCCTGTAGCACTTTAAGCATTTTGAAGATCTTTTTTATTAAAAAAAATTCTTTGTTATGTGAATAGTTTCATATTCTTTGTTGATGGTTTCTTAATTTTATCCTGTTCCTTTGAATGGGCCATCATTTCCTTTCCTTGTCTTTTAATTTTAATATATTAATTTATTAACTCTGGAATTTAGTCCCTGAGTTGTCTGTTCCTTAAGTTTTTATCCAGATAATGATATGACAGAGATTTTCTTGAGTGCCAGAAGATAAAAAATACAAACTAACACAAAAACTTTTCATAGTCTTTTCAAATTGGCTCGCATTGGCTGGTGCTCTTTTTCAGCATTTAATTCTCCACTTGAGAAGATCAGACAGGTGAAAGTGAAGTGCAGGGTCCTCTCTGTCTTTTCTGAGCCTGACTCTTGTCCTGGGCTTGTGCTTGCTCCTGGTCTTAGGAATTCCCCTATATACAGGAATCCCAATATGCCCTCTATTTCCTATGAAATAGAACTCACCCTTCCTCCCAGGTGCTCTATTTTGTATCTTAATGCTGGTAATTCTTCACCCCAAGTTACTTTGATTTAATTGTTTCCTACTCTGCCTTAGCTGTATGCAAGCCACTTTGCCTACAGGGCAAGTTCTGGGAGGGTGAGCAGGAGAAGAATGTTCTGGTTTAGTTATACAAGCTGACACACAATAAATTGGTTCCAACAAACCAGCACTCCAGTATGTGCATAGAGGTTACTCTGCTCCCTCCAGAATAGGACGGAGATCCACAGTGGGAGGGCAGGCAGATTCCACACCGCCAAGGAGGGAGTGAAGGAGGGGCTAGCAAGGGTTCCATGAGCTTCTCCTGCCATTTTTAAAGCTGCATTTTCTTGATTTGGCACTTGCAACTTGATTTGGTTACTACAATCCTTCAGCTGCTTTCTGGAATTTTGAGGAAGATGGCTTTTCCACTTTTTCTTAGTTTTTCAAAGATGTCAGTGGGGAACAGAACCATGGAAGGTCTTATGCTGCCATCTTGTTTGACCAGAAGTTTGACAATCCAAAATATTCTTTTTTTAAAAAATGTCAGTCTTTGGAAAAATATTCATGATATACTGTTGAATGAAAATTAAGTTGCAAAAAAATTTGTGGAGAAGGTAACATTTATATAAACTTATATGAATATATGAAGTGTTCAACTTAATTTCTCATACTTAATTGAAATATTCAAACTGAAACTCTGGTTTTCTAATTGGTTTGTATCTTTGAATCTTTGAATGAATGAATATACACCAAGCACTCAGGAAACAAATTGCAGCCTCTGTAGGCATTCCAGAGTTATAGGATCAGATTTACATATATTTACCATGGAATTTTTAAAACCATGTTCTAACCTCCTGATGCCCATTTTCCTGTATGAAATTTACAATTTCCTGTATTATTTACAACAACTGGTTGTAAATAATAACAACAAAAATGAAACAAAAACACTGAAATTAAAGGAGATAATGATACTTTGGAGGAGAAAGGAGACTACTTTAGGCCTGCATACCTGAGTATACATTTTTACTCAGAGAGTGATGATGAGAATGAAAGAGATTCAGAGACAGCAGAGCAGAATGATATAGCGACAAGAAGCAGAGTCTGCCAGCCAGCGGCCTTTGGAGATGAAGAAGAAGGAAAATGCCTCCCGGGGAGCTTCATGAAACAGGCAGCCAGGAGAAGAAGCTAGCAGATGATGCTGTGTTTACCATGTGCCTTTCCAGATGAGAGAGGAACCCTGACTGTGTTCACCATGTGCCTTTTGAAACGAGAGAGAAACTCTGACTGTGTTCACCATGTGCCCTTCTCACTTGAGAGAGAAACCCTGAACTTCATCGGCCTTCTTGAACCAAGGTATCTTTCCCTGGATGCCTTTGATTGGACATTTCTATAGACTTGTTTTAATGGGGACATTTTCTCGGCCTTAGAACTGTAAACTAGCAACTCATTAAATTCCTCTTTTTAAAAGCTATTCCGTTTCCAGTATATTGCATTCCAGCAGCTAGCAAACTGGAACACAGGGACATTAATTTCCTGCTACAACACAGAGATTGAATTTCAGAAGTTTTATTTTTGTCGGCATTAAAAGGAAACTGTAGGCAGTGCAAGGGTAGTTCAGTGGTAGAATTTTCGCCTGCCATATGGGAGACCCGGGTTCTGTTCCCAGCCCGTGCACTTTCCGAACAAACAAACAAAGAAATAAAAAAAACAGACATACAAATAAAATTCAACAAATGGTGCTGCAATAACAGGCTACTCACATGGAGAAAGAGTGAACTGTGACCCTGCCATACAGCATACAAAAAAAAAAAAAAGGAAACATTAATTGAAAGAGGAGATAAAACTCAGAACACAAGTTATTTGGTGATAAAAGCAGTGTCTTAAGAGGAATGAGTTCTCTACAATTAACAAAGTGTATTTAACATACATTATCACATTTGAATCTCAGAACAGCCTCCTGAGGCAAGTTAGAGAAACTTTTTAATTCTCCTCCTACAGGTGAGGAAGCCAAGACTCAAATGTTTATGGTCATGTCCCTGGCAATAGAACTTGTAAAACCCAAATCCATTCTCCCTGTTTTTCCACTTCACTATGCTGCTGTTGAAGGTGCCAGAGATTTAGAATTTCTAAGTCTTTATCCAGAGTCATCCAAGCAAAGTCCCAGAATATCTTTGTAAGGGAAAATTAATGTCTGTTCTGAAATTCAGAGCCCCTAATGTGTTTATGTCGTCAGTATAGCTCCCTCTACAAATAGCATGAAAGCTGAAGTCATTTCTTTCGTTTTCTTTTTCTTTCTCCTTGCCCTCTATGAATGTCCAGAGGGTTTTGTTTTTGTGTGTTATATGCTTTTTCCTAGGGAAAAGGGACATAGAAATTCTTGTTCTTCATTAAGCCTTATACTGTGACTGTTTTTTCCTTAATATTTTTTTTTTTTGTATACTGTATGGCAGGTCACATTTCATTATTTTTCCATGTGTTACCCGTTAATGCAGCACCATTTGTTGAATTTTCGTTTGCTTTTTTCTATGTTTGTTTTACGTGTTTGTTTTTTGGAAAGTGCATAGACTGGGAATTCTACCAATGAACTACCCTTGAACCCCCTTAAATGTTATTTTTTAAAAATTAGTTTCTGTAGATTTGATAGGTTATCCTCTTTTTCCATATATGCTCTGAGATTTTAAAGTTTTATCTTCCAGTTTCTAGCCGCAAGGCTTCTTCTTCTTGATAGAAAATTGTAACAAACAAACAAAAGTCTATTCCTTTTTGAAATGCTTTCAACACAAGAAAGCCTGGGAGAAAATTTGTGGCATATGTTAGAGACCCCAGTTTCTAGGAGCTGGGCCAGAAGAGGCAGCATGTAACATGGGAAAGGTGATTGTCTCTGCTTTCCAGCATCAGTTTCCTTCTTAGAGAACTCCAGTTTCAAATGGCTAGAAAGAGGAAATAGAATTGGATCCAAAGCAGATGATGCTCAGACTTCCTGGTTGTCCGAGCAAGAGTGAGAAAGCAAAAATGCAAGGGAGATAAAAAAGAGTGTGTGTGTATTTGTGTGTGTGTGTGTGTGTGTGTGTGTGTGTGTGTGTGTGTGTGTGTGTGTAGGGGTATGTGTCAAAACCTGGGATTCCAATGCAATCTATAATACAAGGTACATTTTCAATTTCAAATAGGAATGAAGGAAGTGAGTATATCTCTAAAGCAGATGTCAGCAATTTTTTTTTTCTGTAAAGGGCTGGCTAATACATTTTTAGGCTTTGTAGGCCATACAGTCTCTGCTTCAAATACTCAGCTCCGCTACTGTACCACAAAAGCAGCTTAGACAACATGTAAACAAAGGAGCATGACTGATTTCAATAAAACTTTATTTGTGGATATCAAAATTTGAATTTTATATAACCTTCGTATGTCACATGCAATATTATTCTTTTTACTCTCTACCATTAAAAAAATGTAAAGATCATTTTTAGTTTGTGGGCTGTACAAAAATAGACAGTTGACCAGATACAGCCCATAAGAGTATAGTTTGCAGACATTTGCACTAGAGGTAAAAACAAGAGTGCTAAATTGGGGTGGTATGAAAATGTGGGAATTTCTTTTTATTCTTCTATGAAATGGTAACTAGATGAGCACACTTCCCTTTCAGCCCTCCTTTCCCCCCCCAAATAAAGCATTTATGTTCATTACAATTTCACCTCTTTAAAATTCACTGAATTCTAAAATTTCAACATGGGCTGTGTCAAAATTTACCATTGGGCATCTTTTGGAAGTTTACTTGTATAGTCAGCCAGCTTTGTTCTTAAGATCTACAGACTTCAACTATAGAGAATTCTTGTTTCCAAAGAAAAAATGTCTCTTTTCAAAACTGTACTTATTTGAAGGAAACAGCACCCCCATTCCCAATGGGATTGTATCAAGAATCCATACCAGTACACCACTGGCTTAGTTTTCTGTTCTATAATTTAAAAAAAAAAAGCAAAAAAACAGAAAATTGTCCCATAATGCTAAAAATATGGACTTCCTTGGAATCAAGTAAAATATTAATAAGTATGCCAAAATGTCCTGTATATGTGGGGAAAGAACCTGAGTTTTTAACTGTATTTGATATAAAGAATAAAAACCCATTATCAAAGCAAGCCATTTTCACAAATGAGGGGTGTATTAAATGACTACCAATACATATCCACAGATCTTCATTTTAAAGCCTCCCCCCTTTGTGTCCTTAATTGTCTCTGTAATTATGATACTCAAATTTAGTTGGGCTCTAATTTGAAAAGACTGGTGGACTATGATGGCAAACACAAATCTTTCCACTTAATCCTCACAATGGTCATCTCAGTAATGGGCATTAAAATAGACGAAGACCAGTGGAGGTGAGAATTGTCCAGATCCAATGTGGGCTGAAGACCAGAAACATCAGCATCCCCTGGAGTCTTGTTGGAAATACCGAGTCTCAAGTCCCACCTAAGACGTACTGCAACAAAATCTGCAATTTAACAAAATCTTCAGATGATTGGTATCCATAGAAAAGGTAGAGAAGCACTGAATTTGCAGCAAGTGTTCTCAGACTTGGCTGCACATTAGACAGCTCTGTGGGGCCCTCTTAAAACTCCCTGTGCCCAGGGCTGTATCCCAGAAAGTCAGGGAATGGGACTTCAGGCATCAATATTTTTAAAGGCTCTGTAAGTGACTCCAATGTGCAGCCCGGGCTGAGAACCACTTGTCTAGCTGGTGGACTGAATATATTATTGCTCTAAGGGTAAGAATAGAACACTCATTATCAAGTGGGGACAAGTTCCTTAGAACTAGAGGATTTATTAGAAGTGTTAAAAAGGTCAGCATGGCATATATTAAAAAGGTGACTTTCGAGAGCCATTTCATTATTTGAGGTATGGGATAGCAAGCCATCTCAAGCTAGGTGACCCGCTCGGTTTCTTTAGTCCTTCCTTTTTATAAACCTTATAATTTAATTGATTCCATATTATCCCTGAAATGCCACCTGATCGTAACAAAGCTTTCTGAAAAGGCTTTCTTGTGAGATAATGATTTATTGCCCATCTCTTTTTGTCGAGGAGGTGGGGGGATAAATTAGTGGTAGGTGAGTTTGGGTAGAGTAGCAAAGTTTTCAAGTGTTTAATTAGATTCACCAATCATTGAGGCCTCTGGTTTGTAACTTAGAACTAAACCTGAGAATACAGATAGGTAATGCCATTTGAAAATCCTTTTCTGTCCTTGGGTCAGTGAAGAACCCCTCAGATTCATTCCCACAGGGCATGGGCAAGGGCTGGTATATGTTGTAATAGAAAAAGACATTATTCAGATGCTCATGTGATATCACTTTATCAAGTTCTCAGAAATTACCACTTCAGTTCGCTGATTTGGTGCCACCTCATTAATAATATCAGTGTAATTATGCCTTATTATTTAAATTTTAAGTTAGGCCTTTAAAAGGCTACAAGAGGAACAGAACTCACATAATGAAACAAAATATATAAACTAATAAATAGTTAAGGACAAAGAAACAAACGTATAGATTAAGCTCAAGTAAGGCTCTAGTGGGTTCTGGTACTTACTCAGTCTCCTAAGGAAGGAGAAGTCTGTATAGAGTCGGACCAGCTTTGAATCAGGTCCTCCCCCTACCTGGTGCTAATTATGCCTCATCCTCGGACCTCTGCATCCCGTCTTGGTGTTTTAGATTCCTGGTACTAAATTAGGAGACAGAGTTTATCTCCTAATTGTAGAGTTCGAAGTTTCAGAGTGCCATTGGTCCCCACAACCCATCTACTATATTTCTATTGCTCTAGCTATTTTTGTGCTTAATTGCTAATTTCACAGATCTGTGGGATGCTGGAAGTGCAATTCTCCTTCAGTGTAATTGCCTTTTGCAAAAACTGCCTTCCGCAGAACTCCTTCTGCAAAAATTCCATTTGGTTTGGCACTACCTGTGAATGGCTGTGGATGTCTTTTCAGCTCTTCAGAGAGGTGTTGTATAGACTGCCTTGGCTTTACACAGGAATAAAATATCTCCCTGATTGGAACACCCCATTTAATTAGGAGCCTTTTTAGTATGGTTATTTCTGGTGTCCCATTATCTGACATCCCTCCTGGGTATAGCAATTGATGTTAAAAGTGATCTGATTGGTATCACTTGGGAGCTTTTGTCTGTTTAAATATTTCATGCTCACTTACAAAAAGTTACATCCATTAAATAGCTCCTGGATACTTAAATATCATTTCACTACAAATATTACAATATTCAACATGCAATTCTGCAACTAATTGATTTACATCATATGTGAACAAAAGGCCCTACTGTGTGTGAGGGCAGTATACTATATTCAGTGAAGAACGAAAAGATTCAGAAAAAGTGTTCCCTGCTCTCCAGAAGCCCTTGGATAAGGAAAATACATAACTGTTATCTCAAACTAAATGCATTTGGTGCCCCAAACAAGGAAACAAAAAAGTACTAAGTGCTGTGGGAGTTTAGAGAAAAGGAAGGGCAAGAACACAACATTAAAATGGCAACATTTCAGCAAGGGCTTCAGGAAAGAGATGCCATATGAGGTGGGCCTGGAAGGTGGTTAAGTTTTCAATAAGCAGTTCTCAGGATGAATGGAGGCAGAATTAAAGATACTGTCTTTGAGCACATGGAAATAGCTGTCACTTCCTTCATTCAATAAAACTGTATGATCTTGTAGCTAAGGGCTATGTGCTGGGTAAGAATATGTAGCAACAAATGTTCTCATTCTGCTTTGACTGGGCTAGAAAGGAGACACTGGCCCAAAGTGAAAGGAATCATCGAGGGCTCACATACTTACCACACACAGAGAAAATCAAATTTAGAGCAATTGAATAAAGTCCAGATTTGAAATCTATTAAGCAGCCCTCAGGTCTTCCAGCATCCTTTAATTATTTGTATTTGCAAAGAGTTTACTTTTCCTACTTGGAGAAATCAGGGACAAATCAAAAGGAGTTTTAGTCATTGTTGATAAATATTCTAATTAAATCCTTCATTGACTGATGACTGCCAAGAGTCAGCGGCAGGTGGTAACAATTCCTTTGTAATCATTATAATTGTTCAAAATAATTCAGTTTCCTGTTCCAGGATTGTTTATGGAGAAGAGGCCTGGGAGAGACAGGGCAGATGGGCCTAATTTATAAACAGTATCCTTATTAAAAGTGCACATTATATTTGCTGGTTAAGTTATTGGCAAATTTAAATATATTGCCAGTAGATCAAACTAATCATTTGTTGCAAAATGATAATAGCCACAGATGTTCTCCCTTTAATTTTTAAGAGATAAAATATGTTCACTTAGATATGCATATCTGAGGTGACATATTTTCTTTCTGTGGCGCTCAGGGTCTCTGATTTAACAATGTTTCTTTTTCATTATGAACAGATATCTACATGGGCTTTTTTTTTTCTTTTAAATTTATGGAACATATGCAGTAACCACTTCACCCAAAGCTATAGAATAATGATGCTATTATTGTAGCCATCTGTCTCTTCACATCAGTGTCTTCTATGGTTTTATAGTCCACTTTTAGGGCTCTGTAAGAAACAATATTGGTTAACATTAATATCTGCCTTTCATCAGACAATTTACATCTCTATTTGGTGTCAGCTCCTGCAAGCATCTTCCTCGGTTAAGGATGCAGGAGTGTGGGAGGAGGGAAGGACAGCTGCCCTGACGGAGTTGGAGGAAGAGCTACCTGTTTTGCTCCGCTTGACTGGTGCCAAAAGGAAATGGTGAGTCAATCTCCTACTTCCTATTATAACTCTGCATTTGCAGTTTCCCACCTTGACAGGCAGAAACAGTTCCAGCCAATGCTAATTTGGGTAACATCTAAAAGGCTTGCCTGACAAGGCAGATTCAAATTATGAAGCAAACCCCTCACATACTGAGACCTTGTTAGTTAGATTAGTGGCGGATTGGCTCCTTGTGACAGCTTGTTTGCTAGAGGTGAGCTATCTACATTTCCAATGCAGGCAGGTTATATCATCATTTAAAGAAAAATATATATATAAAGATGTCGTTTTTCTTGTTTGTCACGGAGTTCATGTAATATTCCCTCTCGATTTTCTCATTGTTGACTTCAGAAAGAAATAGCAGCAAGTGTGTACCTTTGAGTGCGACAGCTAATTTTGTTATGGATGAACAGAGTATTGTGACAAAACAGTGGCACAGCTGTCATAACAGCTGTCACACATTAATCATGACAGTGACAAATAGCATAATTACCTTATCTGGAATTCCTAGCATGCACACTCAGTATGCCCCACTGCCGAGCGAGCATATCACGCATGGTTTAATTAAAAAGACATCAATACAGGTTAGTTAGACAAGGGCTAGAAGACATTGATCCAAAATGAAAATAAAATTATTTATAGGTTGATGTTTAGGGACACCCAAAGACCAATTACTTAGCCAAGAGGATAATTTGAATCTATTTTCCTAACTGGCCCTTCTCAATGTGTACATCACATGGTAAATTGGCTGTTCTGCCCCAAATCCTCAGCCCTTCTTCCATCAAGCATTTGATACTCTCTTTTCCAGTCTCAGCATGGGTCCTTGAGAGCCATCTTTATATTCTATTCATTGATTGATGGGATTTTATTGATAAATATGTGATGACCTGTGAATGAGTTGTGGCTAGCATTTTTGTTAAATTGTTTTCCAAGTGTGGTACTGAGATGCTTTGTAGGCAGAAGGAGAGTGATGGTTAAGCAGAGTGATTTCTGTTTTATTTGGAAATTCTGACTAGGTAAAGGATATGGGCAGATGAGATTGGATTTAAGCCTAAAAATCACACTTTTTTACATGTGCTGTATTTAATATATATACACCTGTTTTCATGTGCATATACGTGTCACATCAGTATGTATAAATATGCACACAGGCAAATTATATGTATATTTTTGCCCCCCCCCTGGTATTTTAAGCTCAATAAATCATTGGATTTACTGATTGAATTCCTAGGAGCTGGTTCTTGAATTGCTCTGAAGCTGCCTCGATGAAATATTAATGAATCAATTTCCATAGACATGGACTCATTATCTTGCAGGATGCCATTGGAAAACACAGTCCTGCCTGCGGTGTCCTTCCACCTGCCTGTGACATGATTTGATTTTCTCTTTCCCCCCTTTTTAATTAAATAAAAAAATGCTATCAGGAAATTTTTGATAACTTTGGAACAGACATTTCCACTTCTCTTGATATGTGCCTAAATGGAGGTAAGCCATTTAAAATAAATTTATGTTCTACTTAATAGATATATTGAAAAGTGGGTCCTGGAAACAAAGAAGGAGGTGGTCAGTTTAGTTCTGTGGTCTCTGCAGTGCTCTTTGGAAATGAGGAAACTGCTATTTTTCCAAAATGATCACTCCAGTTTGGGAAATGTCTATACGTTAGGAAGCTGGGTCAATGAACTAATTGTTTAGAAAGTTATTAACTTTAAGGAAATGTTACTAAAAACAAATACACTGTCACTTTCATTTGGGACTGATTAAAAGGGATTCTCCAGGCTGTGTCTAGAAAATGCCAAAACAGCTGGTTAGAACATGAAAAATTCAGTCAGTCAAGTGGTGGTAATCTATATACAACAAAAAAAAAATAGCTGGTTGGGGCAGGCAATGGTGACACAGTGGCAGAGTTCTCGCCTGCCGTGCTGGAGACCTGCGTTCGATTCCCGGTGCCTGTCCATGTAAAAAAAAAAAAATGCTGGTTTGAGGTATTTTGACTAGTTTCTTACAAGTCAAATAATAAAGGGCATTAAACTACAATTATACCGAGCCAAATGTTTAGCTTCTTTCCTCCCCATTCATTTTGTTGCAGTAAGGATTGTTAATGCGTGCTTTGGGCACTGCCAGCACCCACTTTAGAGGGCTCAAAAAAACTGTACCAGTAAGGAGGTACCAACATTGTTAGGAAAAAAGACTAGGGTTAGGTCCTCAAATTCAATGACTTCCACCATTTTGTTTTAGAACTGGTATGCCATTTGAATGTCATGTGATCTCAAGGCAACATTGCCATTTCAACACACGTGTTATATGATCTGAGAACAAGATTACTATTTCAACACATCCATTCTTTTAGGGAAAAGGTACAAAGCATAGGCTTGAACAAAGTAATCGTCTTAATACTGAATCAAAGAAAAAATTTTTCATCTCCGTTGAGCGAAAACTTGATTTTTTTTTTATTGTATTCTGAATTCCCTGGAAACTATTCTGATTCCCTTTCAGTCTAGCTTAAGGGGAGCCCACCTGTGTTTGGCTTCACCTCTCTGTAAGCTGACCTGGTACCATACTCAAATCTCAGGAATGACTCAAAGTAGCTTTTTGCCATAAAAATTTTGATAGAAACTATGAAAACTGCACTAGGCACCCACACAGCATTTTTGCATGTGGTTTCAAAGTACCCATTGATCTAGAAAGCACATTTCTGGACCCCTCGGAATAAATCCCTCCTTTAGGTATTGGACAACTGGAGATCATGCTAGCTCTTTAGTCTTAGAGTTAAATAGAACTACAGGTTTCTTGAGAATGAACTCAGGGTTATTTATTCCATTGAGAAATAGTCAAGGAGATTTTAATGATGAAAAACCAAGTTTAGGTCTGGTCATAACAAGGGTCAGGAAAATAAAAGCCACTTTACCCTTTCTTAATCAATTTCTCTTAGGAGAAATCTTCCTCCCTCCCTTCACTTTCTATGGCACTTTTTGTTTTAGGGCACACATTTTCTACTTTTTATATATGATCTTTTTATGTATTATCATTTCTATTAGTACATTGTAAGCTCTTTGAAAGTAGATTTTGCATCTAAGTCCCCTTTTCCTTCCTCATGAC
>PVIY010024414.1:0-38091 GCA_004026745.1 Myrmecophaga tridactyla
TTGTATGCTGTTTGGCGGGGTCACATTTCATTATTTTGCCATGTAAGTATCCCATTATTGCAGCCCCATTTGTTGAATTTTTGTTTGTTTGATTGTTTGCTTTTTGAGAAGTGCGTGGACCTGCAATCGAACCTGGGTCTCCTGCATGGCAGGCAAGAATTCTACCACTGAACTACCCTTGCAACCCCATCACCTGCTTTTATAAGTAAGGTTTGACTGGGACATTGACATCTTTACTCATTTGTATGTATTGTTTATGGCTATTTTCACACCATAATGGCAGAATTGAGTAGTTGCAACAAAGGCCAATGACCATCAAGTCTAAAATAGTTACTACCTGTGTTTTTTTTTGACAAGCAAAAAGTTTGCTCACCTCTAGTATAGAGACCTTACTTTTGTTTGCATACAAGGATGTGGATTTCCTCATCATATGCACGTTAGCATCATCAAATGATGCTGACACTGGTCGGCCTTCTTGCAAATGAATGCTATTAGCCACAAGAGAGACTGAGGTACCAAAAATTTAGAATGTTATTTATCAGAATAGGAGGAAATCATATAGACCATGTACTTTGAGTTTCTAATTTTATAGAAGAGCAAAATGAGAACCAGAGAATTTAAGAGCACCAAGCTGACTTAGCTCATGGCAAAGGCAGGCACTATGTCTCCTAAGGAAATCATTGCACTTCTCCTAAACAAAAAGCCAGCAAAAGCTCTTTTGATGAAGCCCAGGTCCTTCTGAAAAAAGACAGAGAGTATTAACTTTGGTCTGTTGAGAACAGCCCTACATTATTTGCTCAGTGAATAGAGTTACTCTAATACGATGGTTCTTAAACTTTAATGCGCATCAGAAGTACCTGGAGAGCTGGTTAATATCAAGATCCCTGGGTATGAACCCCCGAGTTGCTGACCTGTTGTACCTGGGGTAGGGCCTGAGATTTTGCATTTCCCAGGTGACACCTATTTTGCTGGTCTGGAGATCCCTTTTTAAGAACCACTGCTTGAATACAACTGGGATTGAGTAATTTTTGTCCTTCTTATGTGTAAGCACTTGTTCTAAAGCTGAAACTCATGGCAGTCAGAGAATAGCCATCAACTTGTAACCAACAACAGGGTCCTTAAAGGTGATCCTTTTCCATCACTGTAACATGCCAATTAAAGGGGAAAAAATAAAAAGAACAAGAATGAATGAATGAGACTCATCAAGTCTTTAGTTACCAAACTATTGCAAGGGAGAAGGAGCAGTTATAAACAAAGGGCAGATAATGTAAGAAGCTTTCATTCTGTGGCCATGTGGCAATTGATGGTAGCCCGTAGGAACATGTGTAAGGGTAGCAGAGGAGGAACATGATATCATATGGGGTCAGGGGTGTTAATTGTTCTCAGCATTCTAGGTGAATGATTCATTAGGTAGTCATCAGAATTTAAGTTTTTAGCTGTGAGAGGGACTAAAAAGATCACCTAGTACCCTCCTCTCCTCCTCATACAAATTTGAGTTCATTGAATGTGTGTGCGGATTTCTATAAATATTTATCAATAAACATTTCATGCTAAAGAACTCAAACAGCCTTAAATTCACAAATTCACTAAATCCCTGTATGACCAAGGTTTCTTTTACAACTAGAAAAATGAGACAATCAGAAAACATCTTAAGTACCTCATATCGCACAACAAACCAGTCAAAAGACAAAGAAAAGATTCAGTCCCCTTTATCTTTTGTGAATAAGGCAGACATTAATGGAAATGGATAAGGAGTAGAGTTTTATTTTTCTTGAATACTTTGTAATTTAAGTTGTTTTGCCTTTTCTGGAGGAAAAAAGAGATTTAATCTCAGAAGATTAAATTTGAACTGGGCAGGGGTGAGCAAATATAATTCACACTCCACCCTATCACAATCATCAGTGAGCACAATTGAAGTGGCTTCTCTTGAGAAAAAAGTTTTAAAAAAATCTGAACTGGGAAAATTTAAACCCGATGTTCCCTACTTCCTTCCAACTTCTCCTCTTTGTCTGTTGCAACACTTCACTTTTACTCTGCATCTGTGCCTGCGGATTACTGGATTGCTGGCACTGCAGTCTCCCTAGCTATTACTCCTGGGATTACAAAATCAAACTGGGCATGTCTGAAACTGAGCCCACCCATCCCTCCCTCTCCTGCCCCCAGTTGCTCCCTCTCTGGATTTCCTTCTTCTGTCAGATATATCCTTCATGGGTCATACTAGCTGAAAACTTCAGAGTAGACCCTGCCAATCCCTCCTCCCCTCTCAAATATAACCAGCTTCCAGTCCTCTCAGTTCCTCTTATAAAAGGTCTTTTAATCTGTCCTCCTCTCTAGCCCAGTGTCCTTCTCTCACTCACCCACTCCAAACCCTTCTCAGGGCATAGTGGTTAAGAGGGCACTGCTTAAAGTCAGACACTTAGACATTTTTCCCAGCTTCAATGTCTCCTACTTGGGTGTTGATCTTTCAACTCACATGAAGTCTCTGGGCCTCGATTTCATCATTTAATTGCTAAAATGGTAATAATAATCTTTGCTCACAGGGTTATTATGAGGACAAAATAGAACGTACAAATGTTTAGCACGGTGTTGATGCAAAATAGGGCAACTATAATAAATTATCATTCAAGGGGAGGGTTTTCTATGTTAGTTTCAGTTTTCATATTTTATCTAATTTTGTATTCATAATTTTATTTTATTTCCCTAAATAAAGCTCCTCAAATTATACAGTCTGTAAGCGTCACAAGTCCTGGATCCATCTTTCTTTTGAGAGTGACAGAGTACCATATTAACAATTAGGCAGGGACAACAAGGATAATCCAAGAGTGTGCTGGGCAAACCAGGGTACATTGTCACTTTGAGAGAGGCCATGTGCTATGAATCTTGAATACCCCTCCTTATTCTTGCTAGATATGGCAAGAAGGCAATACCCTGACCTCTCCTTTTCTGAGCCATTGCTCAGAATTTTGTTGGCAGCAAGCAACCCTGAAGGATGAGATTGTTCTAGGATGAAGATTAGGCTGCTTACTGCTTGCTGTAATGACAGTAGCATCTACAAGCTCAATGTTCCTCAGCTGCAGGGCAAACCATCTGCACAGATAGCAATGCTCTGAGTCCCCGGAAACTTGAGATCAGGGGGAATTGACACAAATATGCTGATGCTCAAGCTGCTTGTAGGTGCTGTGAGTAATAAAATCCTTTGTCTCTGACTCAGAAATCTCATTTCTTCTGCCAGTATACATAAAGAATAATAGGCTAACTTACTTGCTTATTAGGGTAAAATCAAATCCCAGGTTGATCAGTCACCCTTCCCTATAAATGACAGTTATCATTTCATGTGTTACGTTTTAGAACTCACTTTACTGGGTTTTAGCCTCTGAATTACTTATTTCAGCTGCAAACCTTTTCTAGAATACACATCATAAAAATTCTCTTTCATCATGTCAATCCCTTGGACAAAAGTTCCCAGGGTTTCTTTGTCCACGTGTCTAAAATACATTGTTGAAATTGCTCAGACATTTGAGTGTCTTCACTTTTCCTCTATTTATTCATTTTTCCAGCCTATCTCTTATTTCCCTTACATGAAACCTCTGCTTTTCTTAAACTGGCCCTTGTTTATCTTCTAAACATGTTAAGTTTGTTCACATATTTGTGTCTTTGCTCTTGCTAGTTCCCACCACATGGGATACTCATCTTCTACCAGAAAAGAATTCTTCCTTCCTTTGTAAAAATGGGAGATACTTGATGAGTAGATAACAAGTTTAAATTGGCATACAAAGCATAGATGAATCTATGTCAATCCTTTGTGGAACCAGAAACTTGTTCTGGCTATCTCAAATGGAAATATATATATAATGATAATGCTAATATATTTTGTGCTTACTATCTTCTGGGTACTATTCTAAGTGTTTAACATTCATTAACCCATGAAATCCTCACAACAACTCTGAAAGTTGCAGATGATTTCTACCCACATTGCTGAAGAGGAAACTGGAGTGCTGGCAGATTAAGTGAATTGCCCAAGACCACATTATAAATAAGAGTCAGATCCTTGATTCTAACACAGCTAGTCTGACCCTAAATACAATTTTTTTGTGAAATTCAAAAGGAATGTTAGGTTTTTTCCACCTTCTAATACTGTACAAAATACCTGTCCCAGAGTCAGCATTTGATACATGTTCTCTGAATTTAATTTTTATATTGTCACCCTAGAATACACCAACATTCCATTTGGCCAATGTTTAGTCTTTGATAGAGTTGGTTTTTTTGCTTTGTTTTGTTTTTTACTTTTTCTTTGCTAATGGAGCGGGTATGATTACCCTCCCATAATGACAATAACAACAACAAAATCATAGGTTATATTAGGGTTTTGAATGGGTACAACCAACATAGTAAATATGAAGAAGAACTCTACTAAAAAATAAAAACAAAATAAAACCCCAAACCCAGCATTTCACTAAACTGAGCATACATTGTGAAGCCCCATACAGGGTCAAAGAACATGACTAGGTATGAGTCCAAAATTGGACTTTTATCTTCCTTGAATTAAAAATTAGAAGGGCCCTTAGTGTAGATTTATCTATTTGGTTTTAGGCCAAGAAATTTATGGATGGGAGGTGGGGGGGAGATTAAGAATGAAGTTGAGAGTAGCCCACCTTAGGTATGGGCTCTGCATAATGTGTTTAAAATATAGAGACAGAAAGGATAAGAGGACTTGCTGTGCCTGAATGCAGGACACCAAATAGAAAGGTGCCCGGCTGTACCTCACTCCAATAAACAATTATCTCCACTACTAGAAAAAATAGCTAAATGAATGTCAAGCTTTTACCAATCAGATGAGCAATTCATCCTCTATCATTGATGAATTAGAACTCTGTGGAAAGAAAAAAGCAATAAGTGTTTCCTTCAATATTTACTGTGCAGAGAATACAAGATTCTAACACTTTTAAATAGCTCTTTTCTTGACTTAGCACTCTTCCTGTTACAGCATTCCTTTACCTGTTTTCCAGAGCTTTGGGAAAGAGTTCTCAGCCAGTTCTTGCTGTTTTCTATACTGTAGGGAAATGGAACCCTGATACACCTCACTCTGCCATTGTGATTGGGCGTGTTTCCTGACTATTTTTAAGGTAACTTTTTCTCGATTTGGTGCTTACCCTTTTACTGCAGTCCTTTAATTGTCTTCTGGATCTTTGAGAGATGTATCTGTCAGTTTTTGCTGGTTGTTCAAACTCTATCATTCCTTTTTATCTTGTTCTATTAGGTTTAGGTAAACGAGTATAACTTTAGATCCATTTCATTGAACTTGATTAATCTCTCTCTCTCATTAGGGCTGTTGAACTTGAAGACATCCCGTTGAACTTGAATTCTAGGTAAACAAAAGAATTATTTTCAGAATAATTATGTTCCATGAAATACTTGGGACACTTAAAGAAAAAACTATGGATTATCTGAAATTAAAATTTAACTGCATGTCCTGTATATTTATTTTATTTGCAAAATTGACATCCCTACTCCCTCAGTCATGGGGCTTTCTATTCCTACTTTCTATTCCTCTAATTAAATGAAGAAATGTTGCTTGATCTCTGCTTTTGTTTTTAACAAAGAAGTACTCTGGATGTGTCATAAAGCAGAATTTTCCAAATGTCTCCACTGATCACCAAATTATATCACTTAGGATACAAGTTAAAATGCCAATATAAGGGGCCCACCCAAGGCATACTTAATGCTAGTCATATTTTCAAGCACCAGAGGAGAGTCTAATGCATTGTAAATATGAGTTCTTAGTCAACTGAGAAAGGACATCACTTTATAATCGAAGTAAAATGCTGCGAGTGTGATGAAAAGCCATGGTGTAAAACTTTTCTTTCTTCCCCTACCATCTATCATGGAATTTTGACTCTTTACTAAAAGTATTTTTATGATGACTCCCCTGTTGATATGTTATAGAAGAGGCAACTTTGACAAAGTAAGCAGACCACATGCAAGCAGTATGCAATGTAACTAAAAAATGTATGTCTCCATCCTGTCCAAGTCGAAGGCTAGTGTGGCTGAGGTATAGTGAATTAGTGAGAGAACAGCAAAATTTGAGGCTGACAAGGAAGTTGGAGGTTGGTTTGAAATGCTCAAAACTTGTGCTTAATTCTGAATGTGATGGTGAGCTATTAGAGTGGTTTAACTTGAGGAGAGACATGATTAAATTTGCTTGAAGAAGTCATTCTGTCTTCCTCATTTTCCTCAGGCAATAAACAACCTTTCCTTCTAATTTTACTTTGTCTTTATTGCTTATAATTGTTTCTTTTTCCTTTGTTTTTTGTGTATACTTTCCTTGATTGAATGTGAAATTAATGACGATGGGGAATTACTTATTTATCTTTATAACCATAATACTACAAGGTGTCAAATAACCTTGCAAATAGCAGGTAGTCACCAATCTTCTATGAATGAATGACTAGACGTACAGATGAATGAGACAACAGAGCAAGGCCATACCTGCATTTGATTTAGTAAGTATAAGTAAATGCTGGTTCTGTAATTAATTAGTACATAGGTGGCACCAAAAAAAAAAAAAAAAAAGCAATACAGCCAGACCAGATCTTCAACATAAGATAAATAACAGAAACTCAGTTATCAATATTTCTCCCACAAGGTTGGCAGTTTTCACACAGCATGTAGATTATTCAGTACTGTATCAGGCCAGACCAGTTTTGTTGCAATACAATATGAGCTATCTAAAATGAAAGCATTTATCATCTCAGTAGCTATTTTGTTTGGTAGTCATCACAATGAAAGAACAACAAGTGTGAAGGCAATACTTCTTGGACCCATGTCATATGTAAAGGAGATTTTTGTCTGCATAGTGTGCATATGGCATACGGCAAACTATGGCCAGGTATTATTGTCTAATGCCCTTATTGCTTCTCTGCATTTAGAACAGAATATGGGAACAAGATGGAAGAATAACAGCCCCTGCATTTTCATATTGCCACAATTTTAAGTGTCTTAAAATGTCTTACAAATGTTATTCAAATTTATGGGGGAATGTGTAGCATTAAGAAATTCATTTTTGTTAATCAGAGCAAGCATGCAGAATATTTCCCACCCCTCTGCTTATACTTGTTATGAGTTGGACAAAAATTTCTCCCCCAAAGTTCTGGTGAGGTATAGAAGCCTAGCAGCATGATTGCTATCTGAGACAGAAATAGGGGGTGACGGAAAGACTGGACTACATTCCCCAGTGGCCTGTGTAAATTTAGGATGATTCTATGTCTGAGATTGGGTTTTTGGATGGTATTGAACAGAAGGGATCTAGATAACAAAAAGGGGAAAGGATCAGGGTGAGAAGACCTCTGATTGGTGAATGACAAGCTTGCAGCTGGAAAAGTGGTCAGCCTGGGCACTCTGATTTTGACTAGGCAGGTTAGAGACTCAAAAATAACCCAATTTGTTGTTTATGAATTCCCCCCAATTTTTGAGAGTTTATCTCTGAAACGCATGTGACAGGCTGCCCTCTGTCATAGCTGGCAGCGTCCTATAAACAAGCTCATTTAAGTTAGACCAAGTATGCTGATTGTGTCATTAAAATTTCTCAAAACTTGCCTTTCCCCTTCTTTTCTAGTGCATTTTAATAAACAAAATTTATTAAATATTACTTAATTTCTGTTATTTAAAGCTTCCAAGAAAACATAGGAGAATATCTTAATGACCATAGGATAGCCAAAGATTAATAATAAGAACTTCTACTCAGTCACCATTTAGAGAGTAGAAAGACAGGAGAAGATATTTGCACTAAACCTGGTATCAAATAAAGTTCATAATCTATTTTTCTTCCCATTTAAATATCCATTTGATCCCAAATCTCTAGAACTCATAATCACTTTCTCTGGATGAAGGCATTTTGGCATAGTTCATGGCTGATACAGTGAAAACAATTGTTGAAGGCAATTGATCCTGGCCAGTACAAATAGCTCCTAGATACATATAAACACAAAGTATTCAAAAGATTGTTTTTATTGGTTCTTTTAAGAGTTTGGGAATTTACCTCCACTCATGCAACTAATAATGAGGTTATTTAGTAGCTTTTTATTCTTGTTCCCTAGCTCTATTATGGATCCCGAGGTGTTTGCCTCAGTACGCCCTCATTAAATACAATGGAGAATTATGAGAGTCAGGGAGACCTGAAAGAGTCGATTAATTTGTTTTTAGAGTTTAGAAGAAATTTATTATAGAAAGATAGGACTGTTGTGTCTGAGATAAGTATAATTTTCCTTTTGCCATTTACTATAAGGCCCAGAGATTAATAAATCCCTTCCTGCTAAAGAACGTTAGTGTCTAAGCTGCACTGGAATATGGTTAAGTGATGAAAAACATTGAGGAAGTGCCTTAGACAAGGTCATTGAGATAGCAGGTAATAAAACTCCACTCAAGCTTCATAAAGCATACCATGTTTCAGGAATATCTAATGGAATACATGGTGTAACTGGAACCATGGAAAAGATGCAGCCACTGTTGAGAGATGTCACCTGAAATAGAGAGCGGTGCAGAAATACTGTGGCTTCTCCCATTCTCAGTCATCCAATCACCTGCCACAGCCTCTAACTGGCCAAACTTAAAGGAAAGGCAGGAAAGACTGGAAAATAAGAGTATGTAGTAATCAGTCCGTTATTGGAACAAGAAAATCACAGGGGACAGGTTTGAGAACCATGAAACAAATAACATATAGTCGCTATCAAATTTTTTTAAGCTGAATTCGTTGTAGGAAAAAGATATGGAATGGTTCAGGAAATCTCATTTGTGAGTATTGTTTAAGACAGGGTCTTTCTAAGGAAACTTCTACGTTTAAGATACCTATATAGAAACATACCAGGAACAGATTCCTAAAGTGATCTTCTTCAGTGATCCCGCGTGGGTTGGGGATATGACCCTTGTATAACGCTCATAACATCATTTTTACACACTTTTCATATATGTGCTCTACTTAGAAAATTTATAACCTTTCGAGGAACTTTGCCCATTGTTTAGCACATCACATTAAATGGAGTCTTTGTACATGAATTTGACTGTCTGATTCTCTTAAGACAGTTAGCCCACCTGGTTTATGCTTACTGCGTAGAGAAAGTTTGTCTCCTGAAGCAGAGAACATTAAATGAGAATAAAATTTCGCCGATTTCTATCTACAGTTTAATACCTCTTTGCTACTTTTGAAACCATTAAGTGGTCTGACATAACTAAGAAATTCAAATCCAACAGTGGTTACTAGTTTGTAGAATACATTGGAAAACAATTCCAGAATATATTATTCCAGTTTTATTTTCTCTGTAACAGAATTATAATAATCAAGAATCCCTTTATTTTTAGGATATCAGGAAATTGTAAACATCACTAATGAACCCAGTCCATTGCTGTTAGAAAGACACTGCCAGCATAGAAATAAACAATCCAACTCTTCTAATAGTGGAGAAAACAGGAAAATACTTTGAACTGAGAGTTAAGAGAGACAGGTTCTCAAAAGTTGCATCCCACTTGTACATCATCTATAATTCCAAGATATGTTTTCCATGCAGAGATTTTAATAAAGTTCAAGGGACCAAAGTCTCCCCCTGACTCCCCTTATCTGTGGGCTACCATTTAATTCCTGAAACAATTGCATCAAATAACTTTTTGAATCAAGTTTGCATCAGCTGCTTAAGATAGACTTCTGGGCTCCTGCTGTTGATAAGGAGGTTTGGAATTAAAGGAAGATGCTTGTATATTTTTAAATGTAAAATGGTGAAGCTTCTGTAACAAAACAGTCAATAGCACTTTCAGCAAATGATGGAAATGTGCTATAATCTGTGATGACCAATATGGTAGCCGCTTTCATATATCATTTGATATCATATACATATATGAGCATATGCAAATCTTCATCTCGGTGTCTTTTTCCCTGGGCTCCCAACCTAAAACATCCAAGATTACAATATTTTTCAAGTTGGTAACTTGGAAAGTCTTCATCAAGACTTTTTTATTAATGAAATTGTGCTCTTGATTCTTTTGAAGCTAAGAACACATATTGCATGTTATCAATTGCTGTTTCTCTGCTCACAGGACTGGCCGGTTCAGCCTGTGACTCATGGCCTCTCCTCGTGTACATCATTTGAGATCCTTGGTCTCATTTTAAACCAGCCAGGAAATGGGGCCCAAATGCCAGACTAGAGACCTTTGAAAATCATGTTAAAGCCATACTAATGCAATTTTTGCTAGTTTGGTTGTATTTTATGCTCTGTTTCCAGATGTCACTTTTTAATCTTCCTGGTTTTCATTATTTATTAAAAATGAATGATTATTCTTATAACCTTGATTCAATTGGCTAAAACAAATATGTGAGATGAAAGAGATTTGCCAAGCAAATGAAATTTTCCAGGATAAAAAATTAAAGTTTTGTCTCATAGCCACTGTGCTGCAGTAGTCATTGCTAAAGATAAGTGTGACCTGAAATTATGTCCATGTTATGCATTCAATCAACACATCCTTACATGGAGGCCCTCACTTATTAACTGAATACAACCCTGCACAATTTTATGAGTGACAAAGAAGCATAAACCCTAAAACACAGGTTAGAAGATCTCATAAAAATGCACTGAAGCCTCTAATTTTCTTTCTTTTTTTTTTTTTTTTACAGAGGGCATTGCTTTGTGTTATGTGATACCAGTGAAGTAATTTTACCTTATATAAAAACCTTAAAAGTTGTTGTATTTTTTTAATAAGACTTTTTAGCTAGAACTGAAGATTTAGAGTTTTGGAGCTGTCTTGTTTCATGATTATTGACTGCCTTGTTTGCCTTGTCTTCTGTATTGTAAATTGTCTGTGGTCAGAAACATTGATAAATCTTTTTGTATATCCTGAGTACCCTGTATAGGATTTATAGGCAATGTGTTATCAATTCGGTAATTCTGAATTTAATTAGAGTTGGGAGAGCATTCAGGACTCAATTAGCTGAAATTTGTGATTGTTTGAGATGACGAAATTGAAGCCTGGAGTGGTAGGCAATTATTTATGGCTGGGCTAACTAATGCAAACTATAAAACAAACGCTAATTTTTTTAAAAAGTAAGAACTCAGATATAACCTGTTCCTGTCTGTTTTGTGAAATAAATACTTAAATCTGATTAGAAAGTAAATTGCCCATAATTAATTAAGGAAATTTATCAACCTCCATTGATAAAGATGGTGGCATGAGACAGTTCAGGGCTCTATCCCCTCATGGAAACTTTGAACAACCAACAAGAACAGGCAGCAACATCTTCCTCAAAGCTCCAGAAAACATAGTTAGAGACTGCAGTAATAGAATGAGTGTCAAATCAAGAAAAATAGTACTTAAAAGTGGTAGGATCTCTGGACCTCTGGCTGCCTTCCCCCAACCCCACTCCTAGTGTGGATTCCTGGTCCCAGTTCTTGTGCATATTGGGAGTACAAATGTGAGGCCCAAT
This sequence comes from Myrmecophaga tridactyla, assembly GCA_004026745.1. Classification (NCBI taxonomy): domain Eukaryota; kingdom Metazoa; phylum Chordata; class Mammalia; order Pilosa; family Myrmecophagidae; genus Myrmecophaga; species Myrmecophaga tridactyla. Next base: position 11,462 of record PVIY010024414.1, read on the forward strand.
CTGTCTGGTGGTAGCATGAACAGGACATTCATTAGAGACTTGACTTCCCAGAACTGGCCCCTTGTGTAGAAAGTGGCTCGTAGAACTCTCCTGTAGAACACTGTGGAAGAATAGTGGAGTGGCTGCCGGGGGCAAGGCATGCTGGCTGTAAGATATACAATGCGGTGCCCAGGACTTTGGGAATACATTTTCCTATGGAAGAGGGGACATTCAGAACCATGTGAACTAAGGAATTCCTAGGGCTACATGTGCATGTATAAGATAAGATGCATGTATTTGGCTTCAAGATATTCTCTAAACTCATTGTATGAACAGCTCTGAAGGAGAGTACTCTCGCAGGTTAATCTTCAAAGACTAGGAGAGAACTTAACATTTTTTCCTTCTCTATATATCTATTCGTTAGTTCCTGGCATTCAAAGACAGCTCTGTTATAACACTGCCTAGAAACAACCTTAAGAACATATGTCTCAGAGTCTAAATTCCAGCAATAACATATTAAAATATCAAAATGTCCAGGTTTCAATAAAAGGTAATAAAATATACAAAGAAACAGGAAGTGATGGTCCAGGCATAGGAGGTGATTAAACATTAGAAACCATCAATGAGGAGGACCAAACCAAGGACAAAATAGCAAAGACTTGAAAAATGGACTTAAATATTCTCAAAGAGCTAAACAAACAATATGGACAAAAAACTAGAGGAAATCAGGAAAATGATAGACTAAAACAAAGAATATAAATAAATACATCGAAATTATATTTAAAAAAATAATAAAAAACAACAAACAGGGCTGAAGACCACAGGAACAGAAATTAAAAATCCCCTGAAGGCATTTGATAGCAGATTGGAGCTGGAAGAAGAAAGAATCAGTGAACACGAGGATAAGACCATTGAAATCACTCAGTCTGAGGAGGAGAAAGAAGAAAAGTGAACAGAGGCTGAGGAATCTGTGAGATATTATAAGTGTACCAATATACACATTATGGGAGTTCCAGATAGAGAAAAAGGGAGAAAGGGGTAGAGAGAATATTCAAATAAGTAAGGCTGAAAACTTCCCAAATTTAATGAGACATGAATATACACATCCAAGATGCTCAGTGAAATCCAAACAAGATAAACCGAAATAGACCCTCTCCATTCCATGTTGTAATCAAACTTTTTAAATGCCAAAGAATTTAGAAAGCTGCAAGAAAAAAGCAATGTGTCACCTACAAGGGAAACTCAATAAAATTAAATGCTGATGCCTCCTCATTTACCAAGGAGACAAGAAAACAATGGAATGACATATTTCAAATACTGAAAGCAAAAATTGCTAACCAAGAATTTTATAACTTGCAGAACTGTCTTTCAAAAATTAGGGAGGGGTTAAGGTATTCCCAGATAAACAAACCCTGAGGGAATTTGTCACCACTAGACTGGCCCTATAAGAGATGCTAAAGAGAGTTCTGCAGATTGAAAGGAAAGAACACTAGAAAGTTGACTGAAGCTGCATGAAGAAATAGGGAGCTCTGGTAAAGATAATATCATATCTAAATATAAATACCAGTACTGTTGCATTTTTTAATTTGTAACTTCACTCCCTAATTCCCACAGGCTCTAAAAGGCAAATGCATAAAACTTAATGATAAATAAATGGTTTCGGACTTATAATGGGTAAAAATTTATGAATGACAAAAACTACATAAAGGTGGGAAGATGGAAAGTCAAAGGAACATGGTTTATATATACTGTTGAAGTTAAGTTGGTGTCAAAGAAAATGAGAATTTTATAGATTTAGGCCATTAAATTTAAACCCCAGGGTAACCACAGAGAAAATATCAGAGAATATGCAAACTCATAGAGACAGAAAGGAGAGTACAGTTTACCAAGGTTGGGGGTCAGGGGCAATGGGAGTTATGAGTGTAAGGTTTCTGTTTGGAGTGAAGGGAAAGTTCAAGTAATGGATAGTGGTGTGGGTACTGCAACATTCTGAATGTGATTAATTCAGCTGAATGGCACTGGGAGGCATTGGGATGGGACAATTTACATTGCGTATATGTTCCCACAATTGAAAACAAAAGAAAGAGAAACTAAAAGATATAATGTCAATTAAATGCAACACTTGATACTCGATGAGATTCAAGAATGGAGAAGGAAACCCTCTAAAGGACATTATTGGGACATAAGAAAAAATGAAATATAGAGATGTAAGCTTTATATCAATATTTAATTTCTTGAACTTGAAGTTTGTGCACTTAGGATGATTACATAAGTGAATATCTTTGTTTGTAGGAAATGTATATGGAGGCAATATGTGTTCAAGGAGAATGATGCGTACAACCTATAAATGTTCAGAAGAACATTTATAGATGGATGGATAGATAGAGAGAGAGAGGGAGAGAGAGATAGATAGATAGAAAGATAGATACCTATCACAGATAAATGGGCAGATAGATAATAAAATTATATAGCGAAGGTGAGACAAATGTTGAAATTGGTGGATCTGGGTATCTGGAGACAGTGAGGGCATGTTATTTTTGCAACTGTACTGTAAATTTGAAAATATTTCAAAATAAAAAGTTTTAAAAGCAAAGTACCTCATATCAAGTCTTCTTATCATTATAATTCTTGTTTGAGAAAATTCTACTTCCTAAATATTTTCAATTCGTTTAATAGAAATAAAGCATTTTAGGGCATTAGCACTTAAGAGAAAACTTGATGATTTTGTTCCTTCTTTATAGTTTCTGCATACTGATTACCTTTTAAACATTAAAATTCTACCCATCTATGAAATGTATTACTAACATGAATTTTGGGAATTTTTGCTAGTTAACAGTTGCAAGTATTGAGTCAAAATACTTCTTTTTGTATAATATTTTATGTTATAATGTAAAACACTTAAGATATACTGTGATGCAGTTTGCTTTCTTAGTTGCAGCTATATTTTTCACTCCATTAGGTGTATCATATAACATTCTATAACAGATTCAGTTAGCTATAAATTTAGCAACAGGGTGGCATCCTGGGCATGTGACCTGTGCATTTGCCTCAGACCTCACACTTAGAAGGACTATGAACTTGTTTTAACACTCTGTTGTCCTTGTCTTAAAATTCATAGTTTTTAAAAAAAGGGCCATGCATTTTCATTTTGTACTGGGACCCTCAAGTTAAGTAGTTGGCCCAGTTTAGTGGTAACTGGAAAATCAACAAATTCTTATCTTTTCTTCACAGTCCTAATAAATATTAAATAAGGTTTTTTTCTAATAAAACTTCACTTAAAGAATGTTTGCAAATTGGGATGTTATGGTTAATTGGAATTTGGTCTCTAGAGCTCTTTTTTAACTTCCTCTGAGTAAAAATGCATTCAACTACTTTTCTAGTTGTCTTGGTAGATATAAAATTGAATTGTTTAGACCATAGAGGAGCTTGGTGGATATTGATTATAATCCTGGCTATGAAGATGTACAAAACAGGATGAGCTCTGCAACAGATAGTGAACTCCATGAGTCTAGAAATCATGTCTATTACATTCACAGCTATTTTCCAGGAAGAATTGTGTTTCTAACCAAATCTCTGGTTTACATAGCTTTAATTTTTTTTTTTTTTACATAGCTTTAATTTTGAGTATTCTCTTCTTCCTTTTAGTAAGTTCAGAAGATCAAAATGAACGTATTCTGGTTACCTGGAACCTGATCAAATTAGGTTTTCCTAATACTGTGTCCATCACTGGGATATATACCAAAAATAATGAATTTGCAACTTTTTGTACAGAACTCCTTAGGTAGATGGTGTGGGGATAAAGGAAAGAGGTTTTGGGAAGCAAGACTATAGGGAAATAGAATAAGGAAACTTGATAAAGTCCAGAGAAAAATATGATCCTAGATACCATCTTATAGGTTGACATTCAAATGAAATTAGTTCAATCCTCTGTCCAGTTGGAGACTCAATTTTCCTTTTTCCAGGGATTCTTTGAAAAAGGAGCTGCTCTAGTTCACAAACTTCTGGAATACAATACACCAGAAACAGAGTGGCTTTTAAAAAGGGGAATTTGTTAAGTGCAAGTTTACATTTCTAAGGCCATGAAAATGTCCCAATTAAAGCAAGGCTATAAAAATGTCCAAGTTAAGCCACTAACAAGAGGTTACCTACATTCAAGAAAGGCCAATGAAGTTCAGGGTTTCTCTCTCAACTGGAAGAGCACTGGTGAACATGGCGATATCTGCCAGCTTTCTCTACAGGCTTTTTGTTTCATGAAGCTCCCCCAGGGGTGTTTTCCTTCTTCGTTTCCAAAGATCTCTGCTGCTTGGGCTGTTGTGGTTCACGTCGCTCTTAGGAGTCTGAAGGTTTTTCTAAAATTGTTCCACTTTTAAAGGTTTCCAAAATACTAATCAAAACCCACCTGGAATGGGTGAAGTCACGTCTCTCTCTAATCAAAGGCTAATACCCATTATTAGGTGTGTAACACTCTGTGGAGATAATCTAATCAAGTTTCCAAACTACAATACTGGATAGGGATTAAAAGAAATGGCTGCTTCCACAAAATGGATCACGATTAAAATATGGGTGCATAATCCTTTCAAATCAGCACATTCTACCCTCTAGACCCTAAAAAAAGACATGTTTTTCCTATATACAAAATACATTCATTCCATCACAATATCAGAAAGCCTAAACCATTTCAGTAATAATACAAATACAATACAAGGTTAGAAACGGTACAAAAGTCTTATTAAAGTCAGCTACAGGCATAGTCTGTCCTAAGGCAAAATTCTTCTGGCTCTGGACTTGTAAAGGTCAGAACAAGTTATCTGCTGCCACCATACAAAGGTATGGAGGGACAATCATAGGATTAATACCCTCACTTCCATAGGGAAAAAATTGCAAGGAACACAGGGGTCACTGGACCCAAGCAGTTTCAAAAACCTGTAAGGCAAACTTCATTAGATTTCAAGGTCTGAGTCATTTATCTTTGAGGCGTTAGAAAGTGGCAGTCTCACTCTTTCCAAGGGCCTATGCATCTGTCCATCTCTCTCTGAATACAAATTTAAGGGACATTGTGAAGACCACCTTTTACTCAGCTCCACCCTCTCCAAGCATTGGGGCCACACCTGGGCTCTCTGTCATCTCCAGGGCAAAAGCTCAACATTTCCATGTGGTGGTAGCCAGTCTCTCCCCAATCCCCAAGGAATGTGCTCCACCCTCTCCAGGGCTCAAGGCAGCACAATTCTTCCAACAAGGTAGAATGCCCACCCTCTGCCTTCAGGGCAAACTCAGCCTCACCAAGTGCTTGGGTGGGTCAGTGCACCTAGCCTGTGGCTTCTTGACTTCAGACTTTAGCTTCCATGGTTCTGCCTCAGAAGACATTTTACCTTCATTTTTTCCTTTTTCTGAGCCCCCCACTTGAGACTGGCAGCAGTTCCATTTATACAGTTCCCACAGAACTCTTGTTGGTTTTCTACATAGTAAGCAAGGATCATGCCCATCAGACAGAAGGAATTTCCACACATCCTGCATGGATGACTCCATCTTCAATCCTGGCTTTTTCTGAAATGGCTGACTGGTTCCACATTTGGTTAAATCCTCACATGAAGCACTATTCTCTGGGGTCTCCCTTCCTGGAAGCCCAGAATTTTCCAGAACATCAACTCCTAGTTTCTTTTGAAACCAAGAATTCAGTTCTTAGCTTGTTTCTTTCCTGTCACATTTCACTATAAGCTGCAAGGAGAAACCAGGCTGCGCTTTCCACATTTAATTTGGAAATCTCTTCTGCTAAGTATCCAAGATCATGTCTTTTAAAAACCTGCCTTCCCTCTTAAACCAGCAATCAGTCCTGATAAATTTTCTGCAACTTTAAAATAAGGGTCACCTTCCTTCTAGTTGACAATAACACCTGCATCATTTCTGTCTAAGCCCTCATCAAAAGATTTTTAGAGTCCACATTTCTACCAACAGACCCTTCAAAGCATTCTAGACCTTCTCTATTAAGCTCCTCACAACTCTTCCAGATTCTTCCCCTTATCCATTTAAAAAGCCCACATGTTTGGTAGTTGTAAACCACAGCACCCCACTTCTCTGGTACCAAAATCTGTTCTAGTTTACTAGCTGCTGGAATGTGATATACTAGAAATGGAATGGTTTTTAAAAAGGGGAACTTATGGGTGGTGCAATGGTGGCTCAGTGGCAAGAATTCTCGCCTGCTGAGCTGGAGACCCAGGTTCGATTCTCAGACCCTGCCCATGCCAAAAAAAGAAAGAAAGGAAGGAAGAAAGGAAGGAAGGAAGGAAGGAAGGAAGGAAGGAAGGAAGGAAGGAAGGAAGGAAGGAAGAAAGAAAGAAAGAACATGACAAAGGGGAACTTATTAATTTGCAAATTTTCATGTGAAAATATCAAAATTAAAGCAAGTCTATAAAATAGTTCAAATTAAGGCACCAAGAAGAGGTCACCTTCACTCAAGAAAGACTGATAAAATTCAGGGCTTCCCTGTCAGTCGGCAAACATGGCAACGTCTGCTAGTTCCAGGTTTCTTATTTCATGAAGCTCCCCCAGGGGCTTTTTCCTTCACCTGCAAAGGTCTCTGGCTGTGTGGACTCTGTGGTTCTCAGGGATCTCCTGTTGCTCTCTCCAAAGTGTTTCCTCTTTTAAAGGATTCCAGTAAACTAATTAAGACCCACTTGGGATGGGTGGAGTCACATTTCCTTCTAATCAAAGGTTAATACCCACAAATGGGTGTGCCACATCTCCGTGGAGATTATCTAATCAAGTTTTCAGCCTATGGTGCTGAATAGGGATGGAAAGAAATGGCTGCCTCCACAAGATAGATAGGATTAAAACATGGCTTTTCTAGGATGTATAATCCTTTCAAACTGGCACAGGAGGGTTACATTCATTGGAGTCATATATGGAACTGAGTTCCTGCTTCTGCTAAATCTTGCCTTGCCCTCATTTACTGCCCCTGTAACCAACTGTGACTCAGCCTATGGGAACCTATATTGATGGTAAGAAATTTGACTAAATATTTGGGGCATAGGAGGGAGTGTGCTTTTCAAACACATAGACGACTATAAATTTAATATTAACTTGTTCCCACTCTTAAATGCTTTTCTGCTATCCTAATGGGGAATTTCTCATAGAATAACTTTTCTCCTTGGGTCCTGGTTATCTGCCATGTTACTTGTTCCTTCCCTCTTAAACCCATCTCCATCTCCTCCCCTCTCCTCTCTCACTACTTATCCCATTACTGTATTCTATCTTCTTCTAGACCTTGGCCATATAAATATGTTCTTTCAGGTTAATTTTACAAAGACAGTTCTCTTCAGGATAGGAACTGCGGTGAAAAATGAGGAAAAAAGATTATAAAATGCACACTTAAAATTGCGCATTAATTATTGTGATGTATTAATCTTAAATTAAAATGGTGTAGTTCAGATGGTTGTTGCACTTGCCCCCTTCCTCAGTGGTAATTAATAACAAACTTATAACAGCTAATTAATAAGGGTTTTCAGAGTTAAATACTCTGGTTTCTAGTACAAGGTCTTCTAGTCATTTTCCTAGTGGTGAACCTATAATTATTCTATTCTGAGGAAGAGAGGTTTTATAAAAAAGAACAATAATTTATTTTTTCAAAATATGCCGAATACTTACTATTTGCTAGACTCTGTTCTAAGTGATTGCACTATATCAGTGAACAAAACAATGATCATTGCTCTTATGAGGAGAGGGAATCAGTATATGCAATGAATAAATAATTACGTTATATAGTGTGCTGACAGTAGGTGATAATATGGAAAAGAAAAGTAGGTCAAGGGGATCACTGATATGTATAAGGTAGTGATCAAGATAAATATTAGATGATAAGAAGTAATAGTCCCCTTGAAATGCCCATAATCTAATTGAAGAACTAAATATAAATGCTTAAAGTAAAAATAAGAAACTATCAAATATCACATAAATGCTATGTAACAAATAAGCGGTATGCAGATTAAATTCTAGAAGAGTGTTCTGAAAGAAGGCTGAACAATGGAACAACCTGTATTCCAAGGCCAGTACTTTTTTTATTTCAAGTGATTTGAACCTCAGATTTTTACATACAGATGTTGGATTTCTGTTCCAGTTACCTATAACTACCTAGCAAACTACCTCTAAACTTCATTGTGTAAATATTTATCTCATGAGTCTTCAAGTTCGGCATAGCTCTGCAGAGATAATTACACCTGGTATAAACTGAGGCAGCTCAGTGATGGGAGGACGATCTATTTGAAGATGCTCTCATTCGCCTGTCTAGTTATTGATGATGATTGTTCACTGAGACTTTAACTGGGGCTGCTGACTGGAATATTTACACATGACCTTTCCGTGTGGTCTGAGCTTCCCCAATGTGGTGGCTGGACGCTAAGGACAAGTATTGAGGGAGAGAGAGGGAGAGAGGGAGAAAGCTGTGTTGCCTTTATGATTCAGCATTGGGAGTTAAGAAATTTTGCTTCTATTTTTTTCATCAAGACAGCAACAAAGGCCAATTTTGGGGTAGAGGAAGACTATTCTCTACCTCTTGATGGGATGGGCCAAGGCCCTGGAAGAGCATGCAGGAACAGAAATCCCGCTGTGGTTGTTTTTTAAAAATAGAATCTATCACAACCTTTGAGCTTCAGTTTTTCCATTTTTTAGAATTGTAGTAAATTCCAGTAACAATTATGCATACCTCAGAGGGTGAGAATTCAATGAAATTTGTATTCATTGACTAAAATATAAAAGACACTAAATAAATATGCACTGACTATCTTTGCATACCCCAAGTGTTTTCAGGTCAGTACTTATTAGCTCTGGATATGAATAATTTTACCTAAGTATCTATACCCAAATATTTCCAGTGAGAAGCTTTTCCCTTTCCCTAGTGTTTTGGTTTGCTAATGCTGCTAGAAATGCAATATACCAGAAATGGATTACCTTTTAGCAATAAGGATTTGTTAGCTTACAAGTTTGTGATTCTAAGGCTGTGAAAATATCCAAATTAAGGTATCAATGGGATGATACCTTATATGAAGACCATCTACCAGTGTGCTTGGGCTCCTCTGTTAGATAGCAAAGCATATAGTGATTTTCTTGGGTTCTGTTGTTTCCAGATTCTGGCTGCAGTGGGCTTCTTCTCAGCTTCTCTAGAGCTTTTTCTCAGATTCATTTCTTTGCTGCTCTATGGGTTTTAGCCTCTTACAAAGTATGCCAATAAGAGGATTAAGACTCACCTTCAATGAGACTGATCACATCTCAACTGATCAATCTAATCAAATTGTCCCACCTACAATAGGTCTACAACTACAGGATTCGATTAAAAGAACATGATCCTTTCTGGGATACATACAACCTTCAAACCACCACACCCAGAGTACTTTTGGAAAACGTCAGAGATCCTCTTTCATGTTTATTTATTTCTACAGTGTTCATAATACTTCATGTGATGTTGCTGCTACTCCAGCTGTCCACAGCCCGCAAGGCGGGGAAGCTCTCCATCTAATGGAGTGTGCTGTGTAACATTTCATTAGAAGGGTTCCAAATAGCTTCCTGAATACTTATTCTGGTTCCTGTAGGAAATTATTTTCAGATAATTATAAAGATATTATAAAGATAATGTTCTTTTCTGTTGTAATCAGCCCCTTACCCCTCCCAGATGTCTCAAAAGTGTTTTATCTTTTCTTTCCTTATTTGTTCCAAAATATTTCTTTAGATTTGATATTTGTCAATAAACATTATGTATAAGGTAGTGATCAAGATAAATATTAGGTGATAAGTAATAGTCTCCTAGTAATATTTCACTTTGCACAGTATTTTACACATACATGCACACACACAACTTACAACTATGCTATAAGGCAGGTACAATCATTTTCCTTTGAAACTGTGATTACAAAGCTATAGGATTAGTAAACAACAGAGCCACGATTTGAATATAAGCTGTCTAGATCTGCATTCTTAATTTTTTACCTTTTCACTGGCCACTATGAGGTTTTCCATTGGTTATGCTTGCTGTACACTTGAGAGCTTGTCTAATACTGTCTTCTGGTCCCCAGGTGCTGAATTGATATGCTCTGCTGTTAAAGCAACTGATCCCCTGGATTATGTGCCACTGTACCCTAACAATATTGTGCTGTACTCACCTAACTGTATTTTCTCTTATCAGTATAGCTGATTCTCATCTCCCAACATCTCTCATGGTCTAAGTCTATAGTCTATGTTGTAGAATTACCTAAGTGATAGAGGCCTTGCTGAATTAAGAATTGTCAATTTTCCTGATAAAATTACCAGGCAACCTGTTTAAAAAAGTTAAATTTATTTTAACTTACTGTGGTAAGAGCGAATAACACCTTGAATTGATGGTTAAGGAATACAGAATGTTTAATATGGTTGACTGTAAATGGAAATGGATAGCACAATAGCATGTGACGGTAGCATACTACTGTAAATATAATTAACAAAATTGAGTGTGAGTATAGTTGAAAGAGTATGGCTAGGTTATGTGCGTTACCAGAAGGAAAGCTAAAGGATGAAAACTGGGACTGTATAACTTAGAGAAACCTAGAGTTGACAATGATGGTGGCTAATTGTACAAATCTACTTCATCTTACATGAACTAGATGAAATGGATGTCACTATTACTAGGTGTTAATAATAGGGTGGTATTTGGGAAAATACAATTAATGCAAACTAAGATTTACAGTTAACATTAGCGTTGCAATATTCTTTCATTAATTGTAACAAAGGCGCTATATCAAAGCTAAAGGTCAATAATAGAGGGTTATAAGGGGCATGGAATTTTTTCAGGGAACAAATGGGTGTATTGTCATATTGATTGTGGTGGTAAATGCATAACTATGTGATTATACCAGGTGCCACTGATTGTACCCTTAGGATGGATTGTATTATGTGTGAAGAAAACTGTTTTTTTTAAAAAAAAACAAAACAGAAAATACAACAAAAAGTGTGAATAGCACCTTGACAGAGTCTTAGCAGTGTATGAGAATGAGAAATCAAATAAGGGAAAGTAAAAAAAATAATAATAAGAGAAAGTGAAATGGGATCTGGTTTTAGGGGGATTAGAGTAGATCTTTCAAGGAAAGGAACTAATTGTGATTAGGAAAATTCATGATAGAGAATTTTACTATCAATGGACACGGGGTCTTGAAGCAAATTTTTATAATGAAACTTTTGTGCATAAGCTAGTTGCTTGCCTAGTTGAGCAGACTAATTATCACCTATTATTGATCTGTGTGATTTCTTGAAGTAAACAGTGAAGTTCTTTACTGGTTGATAGTCATATCTTTCCCAGGCAAAGGTTTTCTGGGACAAACAAGTTAGATTATTAAAGGTAATACAGTCTTATCTAAATCATGTTGATACAGATGGTATTTATTATCAGAAATTCAATTCTAACACCCTATGATCTGGAATCCTGGGGTGAACTAAACTAAGATTCCCAAAGTTGAACTTTGCTAAATATAGATTCCCAATTTAAGATGTTTTTACCCAAACCATTCTTGCTTGATTATTCCATTGGCCAGCTAATTTCAGAGAAAGATGCTTTAATCTCAGGGAAGAAAATTGAGGAGGAAAGGAAAATCATATAACATGGTCTCAAGATCTGTCTGAAGAAGAATCAAAAGACAACTTATACAGGTAATGTTTGACTGGTCTCCTGGCAGACTGAATTATGTACCCCAATTTAGACATGTTCTTGATCTTACTCTGCATTGCTGTGAGTGTGAACCCATTGTAAATAGGCCCTCTTGAGGATATTATTTTCAGTTGAGGTGTGAAATGAGGGTGGGTCTTAATCTGGATTTCCAGAGGCCTTATACAGATAAAACCATAGGAAGGAGCTGGAAGCTGGAAGTCAGTGAGAACCTGGAAGAGAAAGGAGGGAGCATTGTGCCACGTAAAGGAAAATCCAAGGAACTCTGAGGTTTGATGACAAGCCAGCACCATGGTCTTTGGGGAGAAAGCATCTCCCTGATGATGCCTTGATTTTGGGCTCCTTCTAGACTTCAAACCATGAGCCAACACATTTCCATTACGTAAGTCAACCCATTATGTGGTATTTGTGACAATAGCTCTAACAAATTAAGACAGATCTACACTAAGAAACTGAGAAGTCCTGCTTTCCCTAGGCTGAATCTATGAGGTGATGCAGTATTTGTAGTTCAAGAGAAAGTAGGTTTTGGAGTTCCTTGGAAAGGAGGGACATAGAGAAAAAAATAGATTTATACAGTGGGAAATTAGTGATAGATATATTTCTTTGGAAGGCTTGCCCATTTGTAATTAGTGAAAACTTGACAGGCAATCAGTACTGTTGGTTTTGTAAAATAGTTTAAATAAGAAAAAGTTGGAAATATTTAGCTAAGTATAATTTCTGAGGAAGTACTCCACTCCCCAGCCCCTGCCCAGTGACATTTTATGGTTCTTCTGATGCTTGTGCAGAAGTGTTTGTGCACAATGACATAATAAATTAATACACTTCAAGGGCCTCTTGTGAAATACTAAAGTACCCTTCCAAATCAGATAGGGCTGTTTATCCATTATTCATTTTGATAAGAGTATCTAAATGCACACTTTCCTGAGGATCCAGATGGATACTTCATGAATTATCCTTCATAAAATGAGAAAGCTTAATTTACTGTTAATTGTTTTCAAAGGCCGAGAAAGGCATTTTCAAATATGGGGACATTCTGCAAAATGTTGTAATGTTCGTGCTTGGATAGTGATCAGAGATTAGAAGACAGGAAAGACATGAACACACAAGTCTCATCCACGTGGGGAGCTTTCCAAGTAAGCAGATTCTCCACCTTAGGCCAGATATTGTGACTACTGCATTCAGTAAAGTGTGTGTATGTGTGCAAAACATGGCAGGTGATTCTGATACAAATGGTCTCTAAAATACAAGGAGATACACCAGGAGAAATTCTCCCTACCATAAGCAATCCAGAGAGTACGTGTTTTGCTTCTCCATTCAATTTCCCAGGGTAATTTAATGTTAGCAGTCAAAGAAAATGGTGTTCTGAACACACTTTGAGCAAAACGAAACTAGAAAATGGTACAGAACATTTTTGCTACAGCTGTGCAAGTCCCAGAGGTGTGCCCAGTAGGGGAACTTGGTTCTCTAATGTAAGTAAAATTCATTCACAGGGGTGGAGTTCAAGATAGGTTAGAAGCATATTCCAAAAGGAGGTCAGAGCATAGCACTGGAGAAACAAAGGAAAGTCTGTGGGCCCAGAGAGGTCTGCCTAAGAGAAAATATAAGGTCTCAGCCACTACGCAGAGGCTTACCTTCCACATTTGGGAAAGAGTCTTGGGCTCAGAGGTACAGCTGGGAGACTAAATTATGTCTCCAGTCATCTCAAGGTGGGATTCTCAAATGTGGCTCCACATTAGAAAGTTTGTTTTTTGAGGGGTGTGGGGAGGCGGGGGGTGCTGCATAGTCGGTAATAGAACCTGGGTCTCTGGCACGAAAGGCGGGCATTCTAACCACTGAATTACCTGTGCACCCTTAGAAAGTTTTTTGAAAAACGGTTTTTGTCCTCTTCAGAGCTATTGAATCAAAACATGGATGGATGTGTCCAAGAAAAGATCATTAAGTTAAATACTTCCCAGGGTATAATAATATAGTCAGTTTTCTACTGAATGGCAAATACAATGCTCCAGTGTTCCTCAAGTGTGATTCATGGATCACTTGCATCAGCACAACTTGATAGCCAAGTAAAAGTTGTATCCCTATGATCTACTTTAGGACTACGGGAGCTCAATCTCTGGTACGGGGCCTATAGAACTCAATTTTTAAAATATACTTAGTTTTTTAGACTTTCCCCCTTAGGCAGTGTAACCTACTATTAACATCTTGCATTAGTGAGTTACATTTGTTGATGAGCCAACTCATCAATTACCTGAGGTTTGCACTAGGGTTCGCTTTTTGTATTGTGCATTTCTGCAGGACTTGACAGATGCGTGTCATGTATCATGTATCATGCAAAATAGTTTCACTGCCCTAAAATGCCCTGTGCTCTATGTCTTTGTTCTTTTCCCATCTAAATGTCCCAAATCCATGACAATCCCTGATTATCTTACTGCCTCTATAATTTTACCTTTTACAGAATATCATGTAGTTGCAATCATACAGTGTATATAGCCTTGTCAGACTAGCTTCTTTCTCTTAGTAATATGCCTTTGAGATTCCTCCCTGTATTTTCACGGCTTGATAGGTGGTTTTTTTCTATTGGTTATATTCCACTGCATGGACGAACCACGGTTCTGTTATTCATTCACCCTCCGTAGGGAATCTTGGTTACTTTTTTTTTTTATGTTATTGCTACTATAATGGCATGACTTATACCAATTTTTTTCTTTATTGGGAAGTTATGGGTTTACAGAACAATCATGTATAAAATACAGGAATCCGTATGTACCAACCTAATATTAACATCTTGAATTGGTGTGGGATATTTGTTACAATTGATGATAGCTCATTTTTATAGTTGTACTATTAACTATATAGTCCATGGTATAACTTAGCTTTCATTGTTTATGTAGCATAGTTCCATGAATTAAAAAAATATATTGTTATCACATATACAATCTAAAATTATTGATTTTAATCACATTCAAATATATATTTCAGTGCTGTCAATTATATTCACAATGTTATGCTACAATCACCACCATATATTATCAAAATATTTCCATCATTCCAAATAGGAACCCGGTACATTTTAAGTCTTAGCGTCCCCTTCCCTATCTTCACCATGCCTCCTGGTGACCTATATTCTAGATTCTGACTCTATGAGGTGCTTATTCTAATTGTTTCAAAGCAGTGAGATAATTCTTAATTAAGATAATACAATATTTGTACTTTTTGCCTGGCTTTTTCCATTCAACATATCTTCAAGGCTCATTCATGTTGTTGCATGTATAAGGACCTCATTCATTTTTACAACTGAATAATGTTCCATTGTTGGTATATCACCATATTTTATTTATCCATTCATCAGTTGATGGATGCTTGGGTTCTTTCAGTCTTTTAGCAATTATGAATAATGCCACTATGAACATCATGTGTAAATATCTGAGACCCTGCTTTCAATTTTGGGGGGTATATTCTGAGTTGTGAGATTGCTTAGCTTTCAGAGGAACCATCAAACTGTCTTCCACAGTCACTATACCATTTTACATTGCCAATAGTAACAAATGAGTGTTTCTATTTCTCAGCATCCTCTTCAACACTTATTTTCCATTTTTTCTAATAGCCATTTTAATGGGTGTGAAATGGTATCTCATTTTAGTTTTGATTTGCATTTCCATGATGGCTAATGATGTCAAGCATCTTTTCATGGTCTTTACAGCAATTTGTGCATCTTTTTAGTTTAGGTGCATGAACCAGGTATTGAACCTGGATCTCCCACTTGGAAGGTGAGCATTCTACCACTGAAACACCTGTATACCTTAATTGGGTTATTTGTCTTTTTGTTTTAAGTTTAAGGCTTTCTTTTTATATTTTGGACATTAAACCTTAATCGGGTGGTTTCCAAAGATTTTCTCCCATTTTGTAGGTTGTCATTTTACTTTCATAATAAAGTCCTTTGAGGAACAAAAGTTTCTAATTTAGATGAGGCCCAATTTGCTCTTTTTTCTTTTGCTGCTTGTGCTTTGGTGTAAAGTATAAGAAACCACTGCCTAACACATAGTCCTAAGAATGCTTCTCTATGCCTTCTTTCAGAATTTTGATAGTTCTAGCACTTACATTTAGGTCTTTGATCCATTTTGAATTGAGTTTTCATAAACTGTGAGGTATAGGGTCTCCTTTTCTTCTTCTTCTTCTTTTTTTGCAAATAGAGATCCTGTTTTCCTAGTACCATTTGTTGAAGATACTATTATTTTCCAATTGAGTCATGTCTGCCCCCTAGTAAAAAACAGTGCCCATAAATGTGAGGGTTGATTTCTGAGCTCTCAATTCAATTCAAATTGGTCTATATGTCTGCCCTTGTGCCAGTACCATATTCTTTTGATAACTGTGTCTTTGTAATAAGTTTTAAAGTCAGGTAGTGTGAGTCCTCCAACTTCATTCTTATTTTTCAAGATGGCTTTAGCTAGTTGGGGTTCTTTATCTCTCCATATAGATTTGATGATTGGCTTTCTTTTTCTGCAAAAAAGGTTGTTGGAATATTGATAGAGATTGTGTTGAATCTATATAGTGCTTTGGGTAGGATTGACATCTTAACAATATTTAGTTTTCTTCCAATCCATGAATAATATGGACTACATTTCAATATATTTAGGCCTTCTTTGATTTCTTTTAGCAGCATTTTCTAGTTTTCTATGTACATAAATCCTTGTTCAGATTTATTCCTGGATATTTAATATTTTAGTAGCTATTGTGAATGGAATTGTTTTCTTAATTTCTTCTTCTGATTGCCTATTGATTGTGTATATAGAAGCATTACTGATTTGGGGGTGTTGGTCTTGTACCCTGCCACTTTGCTGGATTCATTTATTAACTCTTGGAACTTTGTTATGGATTTTTCAGGGTTTTTTTGTATAAAGGATCATATCTGCAAACAGTGAAAGTTTTACTTCTTTCTTTCTAATTTGGATGCCTTTTCTTTCTTTCTTTCTTTTTTTTTTTTTGCCTAATTGTTCTGGCAAGAACTTCTAGTACAATGTTGAGTAACAGTGTTGACAGTGGGCATCCCTGTCTGGTTTCTGATCTTAAAGGGAAAGTTTTCAATCTTTTACCATTAAATAAGAGGTAAGCTATAGACTTTACATATTCCCTTTATTATGTAGAAGAAGTTTCCTTCTATGCCTATTTTTTGAAGTGCTTTAATAAAAAAAGCAGTGTTGGACTTTGTCAAATGCCTTTTCTACATTGATTAAGTTGATCCTGTGGGTTTTTCCTTCATTCTACTAATGTGGAGATTACATTGATTTTTTTATGCTGAACCAATCTTGTACACCAGGGATAAAACTCACTTGATCATGGTTATAATTCTCTTAATATGCTGTTGGAATTGGTTTGCTTGTTTATTGTTGAAGTGATAAGATTTATTGGTCTGCAGTTTTCTTTTCTTGTGGTACTTTATCTGGCTTTGGTATGAGGGTGATGTTGGCCTTGTAAAATGAATTAAGGAGTTTCCCCTCCTCTTCAATTTTTTGGAAGTGCTTGAGCAGAATCTTCTTGAAAAGGTTGGTATAATTCCCCTGTGAAGCTCTCTGGTCCTTAATTTTGTCTTGTTGTTTTTTTAATAATAATCCATCTCTTTGCTGGTAATTCGTTTGTTGATATCTTCTATTTGTTCTTGAGTTAATGTATGTAGTTTGTGTGTTTCTAAAAATGTATCTATTTAGTATAGTTTGTCAAATTTATTGGTGTTCAGTTTTTCATAATATTTACTCATTTTTTATTTCAGGGGGATTGATAGTAATGGTCCCTGTTCATTTCTGATTTTCATTATTTGTATCCTCTCTGTTTTTCTTTGTTAGTCCAGCAAAACTTTGTCCATTTTATCGATCTTTCAAAGAACCAAGGTTTGGTTTTGTTGATTCTCTCTGCTGTTAGTTTTATTATTTATTTATTTATTGCTTGCTATTTCATTTTTCTCCACTCTTATCTGTATTATTTTCTTCCTTCTTCTCACTTTGGGTTTATTTTGTTCTTTTTCTCAGTCTTTCAGGTTTGAAGTTTGATCTCTGATTTGCAGTCTTTCTTCTTTTTAATGTAAACATTTAGAGCTATAAATTTCCCTGTCTGCATTGCCTTCTCTGCATCCCACAAGTTTTGGTATGTTTTATTTTCATTTTCATTTACCTCAAGACATTTCCCAATTTCACTTCTGATTTCTTCTTTAACCCAATAGTTGTTTAAGAGAATGTCATTTAATTTCCACATATCTGTGAATTTTTCATTTCTTTCTCTGTAAGTGATTTCTAGCTGCATTCCCTTGCAGTTAGAGAACAAATAGACAGTGTATGATTTCAATATTTTTTAACTTATTGAGCCTTGTTTTGTGACACAACATATAGTCTATCTTGGAGAATGATCCATCTGCTCTTAAGAATGTATATTCTGTTTTCATTGGGTGTTGTCTTCTATATATGTCTGTTGGATCTAAGTGGTTTAGTGTATCATTCACCAGCAAGAGGTTACCTTCACTCAGGAAAGGCTAATGAAGTTCAGGGTTTCTCTCTCAGCTGGGAGGGTACATAGTGACATCTGCTAACTTTCTCTCTGGGCTTCTTGTTTCATGAGGCTCTCTCAGAGGCGTTTTCCTCGTTCTTTACCAAATATCTCTGGCTGTGTGGACTCAGTTGGTTCTGGTTGCTCTGCAGCTTTTTCCAAAATGATTCCAACTTAAAGGGCTCCAGTAAGCAACCCCACCTTGAATGGGTGGGGACACATCTCCATGGAAACCATCTAATCAAAAGTTACCACCTACAATTGTTTCATTGAATCATATCTCCATGGAAACAATAAAAAAAATTCCACCCAGCAATATTACATGAGGATTAAAGACATGGTTTTTCTGGGGTACATAACAGATTCAAACCCACACAAAGTATGACCCACCTCAATCAGGATGGATTTTAATCCTTTATAAGAAGAATGAAATTCAAACACATAGAAAGCCACAGGAAGCAAGAAGCTGAACATCAAGGAAACCTGGAAAAGAAGGGACAGACCAGGAGGTGCCACCCTGTGCCTTGCATTTGACTAGTTAAGAAACAAGGATCACTGGCAGCTCCCCCAGAACACCACAGTCTTTGGGGAGAAAACATTGTCTTGATGATGCCTTGATTTAGACCTGTTTCCTAACCTCAAAACCAGGAGCAAATATATTCCTATTGTTTAACCTGACCTATTTCATGGTATTTGTTTCAACAGTCAAGGAAACAAAACAGCAGCTATTTGAATTAAGCTAATTATAGGCCTTTTCCAAATGTTAGATATTAATTTAAGTGTAACTAATTCAAGGCAAATTTATGGAAGATTGGGCTTGTAACATTTTATCTCTAACTCCTTAAAATATGGAAGGATTGGTGACAATGATGCCTTATATAGCTCCAGGACCTCCTCATGTTTTAGGTCACATTTGTTTGGAATTTGTCATGATTCAGAAACAAAAAGATTTCTGCTTTTGGAAAAACAAAAAAGGCTAGTGGGGCCAATGAAAGCAACAGCAAGGAGTGTATTTAAAGAAGCTCACAATGCCTTGATGTGGGAACAGTAAATGGCCCTCATCTGCTCATGTCACCAAACTTCTATGAAAATTTCTATGAAATTTCACCTATGAAGTTAAACATTCTGAAGTTAACAAACATCATTTATTTATAATATTCTATAACTCACCAACCTTGCCACTGAATTTGACTGGTTTTTCCCTACCAGAATATAATAATAATAACAATAATGATAATAATTAGAAGTATTCTGATCTATTATTTTTTTTTCTTACAGCTTTGGCAGAATCTGTTTTTTGACACCCTCATTCAATGACTTGTCTAGTGCCCGCTACATTTCCAGTTAATTTAATACTCCCATGCAGAGGCCTTGTTATGTCATCAGGCTGATTTCTTTCCCTCACAGCTGCGTATCCACATACTTTCATTCCCTTCACTGGGACCCATGGGTAGCTTTTGACTTCTCAGGATTGGAAATAGGCCTCCCATGGGATAATGAAGTTCCTATAGCTGGCCACAAGATCTCCTTTTAACACTGGACTCTTTAGGCTCCAAAATATTCTTCATCATTCGGCATAGCAGATAGTCTACAGGGACTATCTGGTTTCATAATCAGCAGAACAGGTCTCTTCGGTGTAAGAAGGAGCTGTGGTATGAGGTTGAGAGTGAGGAATGTTTTCCATTTGCTACTCTGAGGCAAGTAGTGCTTGAATGGGAATGCAACGTTAAATATTGGCGCTTTTCCACTGAATTACCAACAGTAATCATTTCTTGTTAAGGCCATTGTGGTAGATTGAATTATATATTCCCGTTTAGACATGTTCTTCATCTGAATCCATGTTCCTATGGTTGTGAGCTCCTTATAAATAGGATCTCTTGAAATACTCATTTTAGTTAAGGTGTGGTCCAACTGAAAAAGGGTAGATTTTAATCCAGACTACTGGAGACTCTATAATGAGATGCAGGAAGTCAGCAGGAACCCAAAAGGGAAAGGAAAGGACAGCACCAAGGAATCCAAAAAATTGTTGTCAGCCAGCACCAGAACACAGTCTTTGGGAAGAAAGCCAGCTTTCCCAATATCTAGATTTGGGACTTCTAGTTCAAAATCATAAACCAATAAATTCCTGTTGCTAGGCCAACACAATGTGTAGTTTTTGATAACATTTGAGGCAAATTAACACAGCTATTATAAATTGGGATCTTATTCTCCTCAATTTTCTACTGCTTATTTTTTTCTCTCATGCCTGTCAAAACAGAACTTGTAAATTGTGTGGATATCATTAGAGAAGATATCAATGATGAAAGTTCCAGATTAAGTCCTATTCTTAGAAAACAAAGAGAAAGAAAGACATCTGCAAGCAAACCAAACTCAGGTTCTAGGCAAAATGAAGACCATCTAAAATCTGATTCTAAATGACAATAATCAGTAGGAGAAAAAGACATGCCTATGGTAACCCAGCTATATACTTTTAGAATCACTGCTACAATTTGCATTAGGCAAGAGGTGATCTTGAGCACTATATGTATGGGGTCTTGTGTTTAAAAGTATTTTTTTTACTATTGTAACACCAAGATTAAGGTTGTGAAAATATGACATTGTATATGTCAAAGCCAAAAGCCACCCATGATCCCTGGTCTGAAGGAGCTTGATGTCCTGGTGAGAATTTTTAGCAACCTAGTCTTAGGTTTTGATTTGCTTCAAAGTTAGTATAGAGCTCCATGAAGTTAGAATGCTCTTTCACCAAACAATGTCCATAATTCTCTTGATTCTTATTTCTTCTTTTGTCATTTGTTCAGTCCTTCTCACTTTAAACTGCTCACTCTGTCCTTACATTATAGTATCAAGTGAAGATTATGAAATAATAGGGAGTTCCCTTTTGAAAATCCCCCAAACAAATTATAGGACATATTCAGATGATAAATAATTACTATTCTGAAAAATAGTTAGCTAGAGCTTGAAAATCAATTTGTTTAGAGAAGTAATGCTGTCTGTCGGTAAATCAGTAGCTAGTCCAATCCAGGGGAAATTTACATATTATATTCTGAAATTACTTTAGTAATTCTTTCCCTTCAACAACTATCTCTCGTATATCTGTGATGGGTCACACACTGTGCTGGGCACTAAGGAAACCATGATGAATAAAAACTGCCACTGCTTTCAAAGAGTTTACAGTTTAATGGGGAGTCAAACAAGTGTAAGATAATTTAGATATATTAAAATAAACTGTATTTCAAAGTGGACCGCGATGGCTCAGCAGGCAGAGTTCTTGCCTGCCATGCCCAAGACCCAGGTTCGATTCCTGCTGCCTGCCCATGCAAAAGTAAACTGTGTTTAAGAAGTAGATTGAAAATGGGGATCTTTTCCTCTTATTTCATGACATAGTTAATCAAAAATCTTCATTTCCTTGCCTAGGCTCATCTTTTTAAAGCAAATAGGGAAAAAAGTTGCAAGTGAGACTATTATCCTTTGCTGGTAAACTTTGAGAATCATGGAGAATGGGGAAATGCCTGGAAGACTCAAAATAGGGAAATCTTTGCAGGTTACCAAAAAGACTAAAATGGCATTTTCCTTCAAATATTCAACTTGTGAATTTCATGGCAATCTCCAGTAAGCTTTTAGGAAACATTATTGAAGAAATCATTTGTAAGCACCTAGAAGTGAAAACAAGAGATTATGAGGGGTTTACCAAAAGAAATAAATCCTATCTTGTTAGGATTATTTAATTAATAGAGTGGAGAAATCAATGTAAAATCTAATTTTCTCTGAGACACTTGATAAAGTCTGTTATAACATTGTGCATATGCAAAAGATGGAATAACATGATACTTGTCTAAGTACAGTTTGTTCAATTAAATCAGTTTTTAAAAATCAGCTATATTTTTTAAATAAATTCTTTAAGCTTACAACAGAGTTTTGTCCTCGTCAATGTTTATCATACTTGAATTAAGATAATGAAGTTATGTTCATCCAATTTTAGGATGAGGAAAATAAAATCTGGAGAGCTAGAGAATATTTAATGGCAAAATGAGGAATTCAAAAGATTTTCATAGGCTCTAAGGAAATAAACAATAGTCATAGAAATAAGATGACAGATCAAAATTATCCAACATAAGAAGTATGGGATTCCTAAAGTAGAGGCTCCAATAAGTGTAAAATGAAATATACGTAGAGCATATGCACATATATATGTAAATACAGTTTTGTCTGAAATGAAGAGCAAAAATTTCCTTTACATTCCATGCCTGGAAAAACTAATGCAGAAAGTTAGACATTAAAACACATTTTGATTACTGAATGTCAAGGTTAATTTTAACAGAAAGTTAGACAAAAGACATATTCTGGTTATTGAATTTCAAAATTTTTCATCTTCAAATAAGAAAAATCAGGTTGAATCAGATTTCTGTCTAGAGATACTTAGTTCCCAAAGACAATAGAGACTTGTTCTCAAATTTGAGGAAAAAAAGAGAACAAAGAATTTTATTTCCACCCAAGTTGTTGAGCAAGTAAAAAGGCAAATGATTTTTAGGCTCAACCTGAATGATAACAAGAAAATTCACACCTATGAGTTCTTCTTGAAATTAAAATCTAAACACCTAAAATATAATTTAAAATAAAGAGCTCAATTTAAGAATGTATGGTGAAAGGACTGCTATTGAGCATTAAATATATTTAAATATAAAATCTAAGATAACAAATTGGAAGAATGAGGGTTGAAGAACAACTCTAGCGAGAAAAAAAAAGAAAATAAACAGTGAAAATTTGGAAATAGGGAGAGAGAAAAGGATTCTAAATTTGAGGACTTGAATTCTCTTTTAGAACATTCTCAAAGGATGTCCCTTGGGGCATACTGGGAGGAACTTCTCAATAGACATATTTTTATTTCAATAAATGGAAATGTACATTGAAGGTGGTATTCCTTTTGTCTAAGAATTCAATAGATTTTTTCTAAAAAATGTTGTTTAATTAAACAGACACCTTTATTGTTTGGGCTGTACTTTTAACACAGAACACATTTTCTAAATTAACATAATAAGCATACCTCATGATTATCACTGTTATAGTTGTTTTCCCAATTTTGAGTAAGTGAAGTTCTTACCATTCATGGAGAGAGGAGAGACTTGAAATAGTAATGGCTGATGAAGCTTTTCTGAGATTGTTGGAGACTCTTGGCCACAAACTTTTTTTCCAAGGGGAAGTTAAAAGATCCACCACAGATTATTACATAATAATAGTACTGTATATTTAGTGAAACTTGGGAGTAATATAAAGGAATATGCTTATCCTAACTGGGTTTTATTCAAATACTATACAGATGATGCTCCCATAGACAATTTCTTTTAAAAAAAAAAAAAGATGCATATAAAGTAAAATTTCAGGACTGAATCAATAAGGTATTTCAGTTGTGAATCAAAAATTTGAATATCTGTCAACAAGCCAATCATGGGTATTATGCTTTTGCTTTCCCTTCAATCAACTCTTGTCTTATTGGTCCTTTAAAATTTGGCCCAAATTCTAAAACAACATTTTGATTTGGAGGAAGAATGTCTCCGAAAGTTTACCTGGTGTTTTTTAACTTGTGAGCAGTGCCTCTGAGCAAATAAGGTGAAATTGGACTGAAACGGTGATAATTATTTTGCTCAACTAATCCAGTTTGTGAGATCTCACTCCTTCTGACCAAGAATTTGGAAGTCTCATTTTCAATGGTAATATGTCAGAACAAAAGGTGAAATTTATGACATGTAGTGAGAATCCAATATATTCCACAAAGAGTGTAGGTTAAAGTGGAGGAAAATGCCTGAATATAGACAAGCAGGTAAAACTTAATCCATCTGAAATTCCATCAGGTATATTTTCTGATAAAGAGATGAGTGGTGGCAACAGTTGGTGAGATCTGAATAAAGAATTTATTAAGCACCCATACACAAGGCTTGGCACCAATTCATTACAAAGACATGCCATCTTACAGCCCAACGGTCTGCAAATGGAAATAGATTAATATTGATTCAGACAGAGAAATGAAAGGGCAATTGTACAGATAGAATATGGCAGTTATTAAATGGTATGTTTCTGTTATGTGAAATCATCAGTGGGAGTCTGGGGGTGGATAGGCATTGTTGGTTTAAATGAACATTTTAAATGTTTTGGAAGGTGAAGTTATCTTCCTTCCTGTTATTCATGAGAGTCCTGGATTTACAGGGAAATTTTAATAAATATGCAGAGGTAGAAATATATTCCAAGTCTAGTAGGGAAACAGAGAATTGGCCCTGAAACACATATAGCAGAAAATGTATGTATTGGTCTGCTTTAGCCCAAAGTCAATGGAGCAGGAATATATATTTCACCATTGGAAGGTACTGAAAAGGGTATGAATGAATAAAATTTTTGAATGAATAATTTTCACATTAGAAAGGAGGTGATAGTTGGAAAAGATAATGTAATCTACTACAATGTATCAAGGAGAATTGCTTTTAGACTTGATGAGACAGGGGGAGACATTTATAAGGATTAAATAATCAAGGGCTCTTAAAATAGGATCTGAAATTAACAAAAGGATTTGTCGTGATTTGGAGAACAAACCAATGCAAGGTCCACCAGTGAGAATCATAGTTGGAAGCAGATGATTTGTCTAGGATATTACAGCTCTCTTCTTTCTGCTCCTTCTTCCGCTTTCCACCTTAAAACTTCCAGTTAATTTATGAGCCTCCATCTCAGAGTACAAATTACTTAGGACTGGGGACCATCAAAATGGGGCCAACAGTATCATTTGTTCAAGGTCATACATTTACCATGGTCCTCATATTTAGGGTTTTTTATGTTATTTCCAAATGATAGTAAATATACAGAGGGGAACATCGACCACACCATAGTTTTAATTATTTCTGAAAATATTTTCAATTTTTAATATATTAGGAGCCTCAAAAGCAAAAATGCCCTGGGATTTTCTCAACTTCTGGGAAGTCCAGCGTAGGAATGTATCTGATGAGACATACAGGAACCACATTTTTTCATCAATAAAATGTTTCAAGAATGCTCAATGGGTAGAAATGGAATGTTCTGATTTAGGCAAGCTATGGGGAAGCCCAGAGTTCCCCCTACCTTCACCTCCATTCTTTACAGCTATATCTGAGGGACTGCTGAGGATTCCCTATTACTTTGTAAAAACTGTGGAACATCACTGGTAAAGATGTCTGATGAGGACTAATGAGTCACATTTTGGAAGCCCTTTAACAGTCCCCTAACTAGTCAAGGTAGGATACAGAGTTCTTACTCTGGAATTCCTGGCTCATTGGATCGGTCAAGGAAGTATGTGGGAGCAAGGAGTATTTCTGACATCTCAGAAATCACACCACATTCATAACATAAACTGTAATGGAAGGTTACAGAAAAAAAGAATGAAAAAAATTATTTGAAGTAAGAAATGGAGAAACTCATGTGCTTGATATAAGAGGAGAAGAAAAAGAGAAAGGTGGGACAATCAGAGCAAGGTTGGTAGTTTGATCAATAGGGAGTGGAAATGAGAAGCTTCTGGCACTGCCAACCCCAAACAACTGTTGAACTCTTTAGCTCTGCTTTTCATAACATCATGGGACACCTCTGTGATCCTGGGTGAAATGGGATCTATCAAATCAGCTCAATGGTTCAGCTCTCCTTATACATAAACAATGGAGAGGCATTCCTATACAATAATCAGTATACTAATCACTGCATTTTATTTAAAATATAATTCTGCCTTTTTAAATAGTACACAAACATCTAATTTTCACTCTAGTATATGAGAAGAAAGAAATACAAACTTCTTAGGATTTGTTAAATACCCCATCACTGCCTGTGCTGGTTTGAAAGGAAGTATGCCCCCTAAGAAAGCCATGTTTTAATATAAATCCCATTTCATAAAGGTAGAATAATCTCTATTCAATACTGTATGTGAAACTGTGATTGGATCATCTCCCTGTTGATGTGATTTAGTTAAGAATGGTTGTTAAACTGGATTAGGGGATGACATGTCTCCACCCATTTGAGTGGGTCTTGATTAGTTTCTGAAGTCCTATAAAAGAGGAAACATTTTGGAGAATGAGAGACTCAGAGAGAGTGACACTACGAAGCAGAGAGTCCACCAGCCAGCGACCTTTGGAAATAAAGAAGGAAGACGCCTCCCGGGGAGCTTCAGAAAACAGGAAGCCAGGAGAAGATGCTAGCAGATGACGCCGTATTTGCCATGTGCCCTTCCAGCTGAGAGAGAAGCCCTGACTGTGTTCGCCATGTGCCTTCTCACTTGAGAGAGAAACCCTGAACTTCATTGGCCTTCTTGAACCAAGGTATCTTTCCCTGGATGCCTTTGATTGGACATTTCTATAGACTTGTTTTAATAGGGACATTTTCTCGGTCTTAGAACTGTAAACTAGCAACTCATTAAATTCCCCTTCTTAAAAGCCATTCCGTTTCT
>PVIY010024415.1:0-38069 GCA_004026745.1 Myrmecophaga tridactyla
GGGGATGGCTCCCTCACCATATTCAGGCCTTGGCTCAAATATCCCCTCCTCAGAGAGGTCTACCTGGCAGCCCCCTCCCAGCTTCCTAAGCTTTATCTCCTCAGCACCTGTTACTATCTACTATATTTATATACTTGTTGACTATCAGTCACCCCATAGAGTGGAGGCTAATGTGTTCACTGATGTACCCTCAGCACCTAGAACAGTGCCTGGAGATGGTCGAGAGTCAATAAATATTTGTTGGCAGTGTGGAATTTTTTTGTGAGTCTCCTATGAGCAAGCACCTTAAATAGATGAACCCTGAGAGGCAGGTAATAGTCTTAGCCTCATTTCACCTGGGTTCCTAGCTGATTCTTGCTGTGGTTCTTTCTGATGTCCTTGGCCTTCTGTCCTCTACCTTCTCTCCATTCCCTGAAGTGGGAAAACAAATCCTAAAGTCACTTCTCTCCTTCTAAGCAGGCCACGTGGCAATCTTTGACCAATGACTCAGCACCTGCTGCTCAGGTTGTGTCATGGCCACAGGCTGGACAGGTGGGGCCTTGCCTGAGGCTGAAACTAGGGCCATGAGGGAGGACCCGGAGGCCAAGGCCGCCCTGCCAATGGGCAACAGGAGGTGAGGCAGTGGGGGAAGGGAGGCAGAATCCGGGAGGCCACATGGAGACATCTCATGGCACTGTGTGTTGCGTCTTGGTGGGCAGATCCCCAGGTTGCAGGGTGCCAGCCCCCCTGGGGTGCTTTGTGAACACCCTCTGGGCTGAGTGAGGTGCAAAACAAAAGACCCAGGTCGCCTTTGTCCTCTGCCCGCCCCTTGTCCTCTGTTTACATCCTCCCTTCCCGTAAATGAGTTGGGTGCTGGCCCCTGCTGGCCCCAAGCCAGACACACCTGTAGGACAGGTTAGGCAGAGCTCTTAGGGGTAGGGAGAGAGCAGCTGTACTGGCAGGTGATTCAGGCCCTTGGGGAGAAAGCTCTGCTCCCTTTCCATGGCAGCACTGATGCCAGGCACTTGCTGCCTTGGGCCAGGGATTCTTTAGCCAAATCCAAGAGGATGAGATCCCTCCAGGGGGGCTCCATTGCCCAGGGAGTCCCAGGAAGTTATATCCCAGTCACCAGACATGGGAGTACCAAAGACTCTTCGTCCTCAGTAGGCAGTTCCTAGAGGGAAATTGAGCTCTAGGTAGAGACAGAAGGAGTTGGCAATAGAATGCAAGCTTGATTGTTGTGAGACCCCATGGTGGGGTGGTGTCCTGAGTGAAGTGGCTGCCCTGGAGCTGGGCTCAGTCCTGCCTTGTAACCTGGGCACCCCTGGGGAGGCTCTGCCTTTCTCAGGCTTGTTGGCCAGAGTGAACCTGGCACTTCTACCTGGAAGGCAGTGGGACAGAAGGCAGGCTTGGGGAAGAGGTGGAGGGGAGGAACAAAGGTGTCAATAGAGGCAAATTTGGAGGAGGCAGAACCTCTATCCCAATGGAAGAGAAATGCTGCATATCCAGGACAAACTGCAGCCCCAGATTTATTTCAGGCAGATCAGAGTGGAGAGTCTAGGTAGTCTCACGAGGCCGAGCATAGATGTGACTCAGTTGGGAGAAGACATTTCCTCCTCCACCAGGGGATTAACTGACCAGGTGCATGTAAGATGTTTTCCACCTGATCTCTTCTCTCTCACTTAACAATGATGACTGGGCACTCAATCACCAATTACATACTGACTACCTACTATGTGCCAGCCCTTTGCAAGGCACTTGGGGTCACAGCTGTGTTTATTGGTGACTCCACCAGCCCATGGTACCCCATCTCGGCAGGCACTCAGTTACACACTGGTAGTCCTTGGCTGTGTCCAATCAGCTCCCCCTCCCTTTCCTAAAGCACTTCTCCAAATCTCTCCCCCAGCTCGTGCAACTCAACTTCCTCATTTAAGCTCACAAAATGATCTTGCTGAAGAAGACACTTCATCAGAACAGACAAGGATATCAGATGGGACATCATTCTATTTCCTGCCTAACTGAATCTGCACCTGTATCAGCTTTTCTCCCAGCTGGGTGAAGGAATTGCCAGCACTGCTCCCTGGGCTAGGTATCCCATCTGTGCTTAGCTTCTCAGGCCAGTAAGGTCAGCCTACAAGGGTTCAGCTCTAAGACCATCTGGGGAGCCTATTTCAGGGGCAAAATGTAAGGGGACCTACAGTGTGAGTGTGAGGCCCAATGCACTGAAGTTGAGAACTGCTGCTTTAGCCTGCTGTGGTAGGCTGAATAATGCACACACACATACCCCCACCGCCTTGCCCCATTTCAATCCTCAGACTCTGTGAATGTCACTACATATGGCAAAAGGGACTTTGTAGATTTGATTAAATTAAAGATCTTGAGGTAATCAAAGGGTTGTTATATGAGGGACATAAGAGGAAAGTCAGAGAGAAAGTAATGACAGAAAGAAGAGATTGGAGTGATGTAGCCAGGAGCTAAGGAATACTGGCAGCCTTAGAAACTGGAAGAGGCAGAGGACAGATTCTTTCCTCCAGAAGTTACCAGCTTTGCCAACATTGATTTTAGCTCTCTAAGACTCAGTTTGGACTTCTGATCTCCAGAAGTATAAGAGAATAAATTTGTGCTGTTTTAAGCCATGAACTTTGGGTTATTTGTTACAGCAGCAATAGGAAATAATACATCTGCACTCCTGCATTCTGGCTGGGAAACCGGAGGTGTCATACATGCCCCCATGTATGACACCAGAAGGAAAGACAGAGGATAAAACTGAGATAGTACAACTTAGTGATGCCTAGAGTGGATAATGATGATGATTAAATGTACAAATATAAGCATGTTTTTGCATGAGGGAGAACAAATGAATGTCAACATGGCAAGGTGTTGAAAATGGGATGGTATACAGGAAAAAATGCAATCAAGGCACACTAGGGTCTATAGTAACAATAACATTGTAATGTGCTTCCATTGACTGTAACAAAGGCAATATGCCAAAGCTAAATGTCAATAAGAGGGGGATATGGGAGAGGGGTGTGGAATTCTTTGAGGAAGAAAAGGAAATGTCCTCATTTAAATTATGGTGGTAAAGGCATGGCTTATGATTATAACAGGAACCATTGATTTTTCATTTAGTTTGGATCATATGATGTGTGAACAAAACTGTTTAAAAATGAACAGGGGCCAGCCTCACCAGAACTTCAATGCGTTCCATCCCCCTATCCTATATCATCGACCTTCCCTTCCAAAATGAAAAAGTTAGAATGTGCATAGCCCAAATACCCCTAAAGAGTGGGAGATGGTGGATTTACATGAGAAGGTAGGTTTTAACAAATGATTATGACTGCTGAATCACTTTGAGATTTCTTTTAGTTACTAGTATCTTAGAGCAGCTAGAAATAAAAACTTAAAATTGTTTAATTGTAACCCATACTAATCTCTGAAATCTGTTTTACAACTAATTGTTGCAATGTGCTTTGAAATTTATTGCTTTTTCATATATATGTTATTTTTCACAAAAAAGGAAAAAAATGTCGATTGTGATGATAAATGGACAGCTATATGATGGTATTGTGAACCATTGATTGTACACTTTGGAAAACTTCATGGTATATGAATATATAATATACATCAGTAAAAAAAAAAAGAGAACAGAAGGATACAGGTGCTGGAGAAAATGTGGAGAGACCTATTCACTGTTGGTGGGGAAGCCGAGAGGTGCAGCCCCTCTGGAGGGCAGTGTGGTGGCTCCACAGGAGGCTAGGGGTGGGCTTGCCATATGATCCTGCAACCCCATTGCTAGGTGTATAGCTGGAGTAACTGAGAATGAGGACACGAATGAACATTTGCACACTCGTGTTTATGGTGGCAGTATTCACGAATCGCAATGGATGGAAGTGACCTAAGAGTACACTGACTAAGGTGTGGAAGGGGGGATTGTGTTGTATATACACAACGGACCACTGAGCAGTCGCAACAAGATTTGAAGTAGTGAGGCACGCAACTAGGTGAATGCGCTTGAGGACAGTACGTTGAATGAAATGCCAGAAACAAAAAGACAAACATTATCATGCCTCACTCATATGGACTAACTATAATACACAAACATAGAGACTTTAAATCGAGAGCATAGGTTATCAGGTTAAATCCTATTGTAAATGTTCCTAGATGGTAAACTCTTACAGCAGTTACATCTATTGCAGAGTTGTAACCGTTATTTCTAAATTCTGAGATGCTGACCTATTTGTGTATAACCTGGTCATTCCCTGGAACTCTGAATATTTGTGTGACACCCGAGACAGAGCTCTGAAGCTATGAAAATCAGCATTATCCCACACAGCAACTCTGAAAAATTGAGGAAGTGATCAAACTTCAACTAGAGATATGAATGAAGCTGATCTGGATAGGACTAAGGTAAATCAGAATACAGGGTAAAGGATGATATGGGCTATATTTTAAAACTTCAACTTCTGTGTGAGACAAAAGGAAGAGATGTTTGGTGCAAAATGTATATTTTTGGTAGCACACTATCTAATTTAACTTGTATGGCCAGTTTATTCAAACACCGTAATTACATGGAATCTTGAATAGTAAGTGAGATCTTGTTGGTTTGTACAGGTAAATGTGATGCCCTGATACATCCTAGAGTAATTTGGGCAGAGAATAAAAAACTATTTGCAAAGTTCCTTTGGGGGTCTGGAGAGAGAGGAGGAAAAATTAAACTTCCCCATCTGGGGAATTCCTGATATTCTTGCAAGCAGTGGGAACAATCAATTCAATAGACTGAGCCCTCAATCTTGGGGCTCACCCCTAAGAAACTTATTCCTACAAAGGAGAAGCTAAACCTACTTATAATTATGCCTAAGAATCACCCCCAGAGAACCCCTTTTGTAGCCCAGATGTGGCCTTTCTCTCTAAGCCAAATTGGCAGGTGAACTCACTCCCCTCCTCCTATGTGGGACATGACTCCCAGGGGTGTAAATCTCCCTGGCAATGTGGGACAGGACTTTTGAGGATGAGCTGGGACCCGGTATCACGGGATTGAGAAAGACTTCTTGACCAAAAGGAGGAGGAGAGAAATGAGACAAAAGTTTCAGTGGCTGAGAGGTTTCAAATGGCATCGAGAGTTATTCTGGAGGTTATTTTTATGCATTATATAGATGTCCCTTTTCTGTGTATATTAGAATAGCTAGTAGGAAATACCTGAAACTGTTGAACTGTATTCTAGTAGTCTTGATTCTTTAAGACGATTGTATAACTATATAGCTTTTACAATGTGACTGAGTGATTGTGAACACCTGTGGCGGATGCTCCCTTTATCCAGGGTAAGGACAGACAAGTAAAAGGACAAAAATAAAAAAATAAATAATGGGGGAGGCTAAGAGGGAAAAACATTAGGTAGTGGTCAATGAGAGGGAGGGGTAAGAGGTATGGGATGTATGATTTTTTCTTTCTTTTTATATATTTTTTCAGGGGTGATGGAAATATTCTAAAAATGATTATGGTGATGAATGCAAAACTGTCTGATGATATTGTGAGCCATTGATTGTACACAATACAATTTGGATGACTATCTGGTGTGTGAAGGTATCTCGAAAATTAAAAAAAAAACACCTTACAACACCATTACCTGATCCTGAAGGTCCCGAGACACAAATACTTGGATTTCACCTTGGCCCACCCTTTTCCAAAGGCCTACTTATGTCCTGGCATTGATGGGTTTCCTCAGGTGGTCTTTGGAAGGAAGTGTCTCTCATTTGGCCGTCACAGTTGGCACCGAGAGCCTGTGGCATCCTGGGGCCAGGGGTTCCCTGAGAAACTGCAGAAGGGAAGAGGTTCCCAGCACCCCAGGAAGTGGCAGGGGTTATATCCCCTAGTCGTATATCCTCCTGCCTATATAATCGCTTCACGTCCTGATTAGTTTTGCTCCCAGCCCCCAGTTTATCTCCCAGCTCTAGAAAGCATTGCTCAAGGCCCTCCACACCCAGACCCCTGCCTACTGCCCTTCCCACAAACACGCAGTGCCGAAGTCCAGCGGAGCATCTTACCAGACCTGGGCAAACAGCTTTGCTGCTGCCTCTCTAGCGCCCTGGATTCAAGCTTCCCTGTGCCTCTGCTGAATTCACAGCCCACACCATGCTACCACAGCTGCTGGGGCTCCCTTGCCCGTGCCTGCATCCACCCCCGGCACCATGGGTACCCCAACAACCTGCCAGTAACCGAGCAAACTGCGGGTCTCCTGCAAGTGACTCCAGAACTCTGAGTTGCAGGCAAAGGACTCCCGAAGGATCGAACCAAGGAGGTGGGATTTTGCCCCTCAAAGAATTCAGGGTTCAAAAAAGACAGGTGACTCCTGTTCCTAAAATAGTCACTGTAGAACGCTGAGCTCTCTCTGTACAGCTCTTACTCTCATAGAAGGGATTCTTCAGCTCTCCTTGCAGCTCTGCCTCTTCAGAGCCTCGACTCTGCCTACTTCCAATCATTGCTGATGCCCCCTTCCCTCTCCTGCTGGGTTTCCCTGTCTCTCAGAACCGATCACCCCACAGCCTGCTGAAGGGTTTGGAAAGAAATGAGAAGGGGTGGGGAGAACTGTCACTTATTATAGTAAGTGTTTTACATATGTTAATCTCACCTAATTCTTACACCATCCCCCTGAGGTAGGTACTATTATTATCCCCATTAAGGAAACTGAGAGTCACCTTGGTTAGGTAATTCGCCTAAGGCCAAATTTTCAGCACACAGCCGTGGTGCCTGGAGACCAGCGCAGGCTTCTAGACCAGTGCTGCTGAAACTAGCTGTGGTGAAGGACCAGCTTTGCTTTGTCTTTTTTTTTTTTTTCATTTCCAATCCAATACAGTTCAAAACACAATAAAAATGACTTATTAGGAAAGTGAAAAAAAAAAGAAGATATACAATTTACATGCCCATTTGTTGTGGTTGTTATTAGAGTCAACGAATATAATGTTTGTATAAATTATAATATATAAGTATATTATATTTGATCATCAAACTGCTGTCAAACTGCAGTGGAAGTTTCGAAATGTGGACCAGCACCGTTCTGGCCGTCACACGCCAGCAAGAAGAGAAATTTTGGGGAGCTCAGGGCTCCCATCCCCTCACGGGTGACCTTGTGTGAGGGAAAAGCCCAGCCCCACCTGGGGGGTCGTCCTTTGTGATGCTCAGAGCTGGGAGCCTGGAGCCAGAGCAGGGGGCAGTGGGCGGGAGTCACAGGTCATGCCAGGATTTGAAAATACGGAATTCTTCAGTTTCTAGGATGCCACCTAAATCAATAGGCCTTTCATTGCAAAGACACTGTTGTACTTTGTAGTCCATGTCCCCTCTCTGGTGTTTGGAAAGACCCAGCTGAACTCCTTTAAGGCTCCCAGGAGTGAGGCTTGGCATGGAGACAGCCAAGTCTAGGACCTCACAATTAAAGGCCTTGGGAAATGTGGTATGACCTTTGACTTCTTTTAATTTTTTCCCATTTGCTTAGAGTTTTATTCTCATTTCATTTGAACCTGTTATAAGTGTCTTTTTGAACTCAGAGGAATTATTTTCCCCCATTTTAGCCATTTTCGAAAAATAAGAAACTTTCTTTTTAGAGCAGATTTAGGCTTGCAGAAAAATCACGCATTCCCATATATCCACCCCCCACTTTCTCTTAGCATTAGTATAAATTAATGTGATTAATATGATGCATCTGTTACAATCAATGAGCCAATCTTGTACATTATTGATAAAGTCCATGTTTTACATTAGGGTTCACTCTTCGTGTTGTAAAGTTTTACGTGTTTTGATGAATGCATAATGTTATTTATCCACCATAACAGAATCATACGTAATTGTTTCACTGCCTTAAAAATGCCCTGTGTTTCACGTGTCCATTCTTCCCTCCATTCTACTCCAACCCCCCAGCCCATGGCAACCTCTGATCTTTTTACTGTCTCTATAGTTTTGCCTTTTCCATATAGTTGGAATCATACAGTACGTGGTCCTTATAGACTGACTTCTTTTCATTTAACAGTAGGCATTTAAAGTTCCTCCATGCCATTTTCATCATTTTCACGTGTATGCTTGTGATATGAATTACATCCACAATGTTGTGCTACCATCACCACCATCCATTACCAAGAATCCTCCATCGCCCCAAACAGTAATTCTGCACTTACTAAGCATTCCGCATTCCTCCTCTCTGCCCCTGACCCCAGTAACCTCTAATCTACTTTTTGTCTCTATTAATTTGTTTATTTGAGATATTTTATATCAGTGGAATCATACAATATCTTTCCTTTCACTTCTGGCTTATTTCATTCAACATGATTTCAAGGTACATCCAGATGGTGCATGCATCAGAGCTTCATTCCTTTTTATGGCAGAATAATATTCTATTGCATGTGCATACTGCAATTTGTTCATCTATTCAGCTGTTGGTGGACACTTGAGTTGTTTCCACCTTTTGTCTATTAGAATAATGCTGCTGTGAACACTGGTGTAAAATTATCTACATGAGTCCCTGCTTTCTTTTGGGTATATGCTTAGGAATAGAATTGCTGGGTCATATGGTAATTCTGTGTTGAACTTTGATGAGGAATTAAAGTGTTTTTTTTCAGTGGCTGCATCATTTTACATTCCCATCAGCAATGTATTTCTCCACAACCTTGCCAACACTTGTTCTCTTCCATTAAAAAAATAATAATATGGGTGGCTGCCATGGCTCAGCAGGCAGAGCTCCAACCTGCGGTGCTGGAGGTCTGGAGTTCGATCCCTGGTGCCTCCAGCCCATATGCAAATTTAAAAATAATAATAATAATAATAATAATAATAGCCATCCTACTGGGTGTGAAGTGTTATCTCATTGTGGTTTTGGTTTACATTTCCCTAATGAACACAGATGTTGAGCATCTTTTCATGTGCTTACTGGCCATTTGTATATCTGTGGAGAAATGTCTATTCAAGTCTTTTGCACATTTTAATATCAGGTTGTTTGTCTTTTTCTGTTGAGTTGCAGGAGTTAGAACTTTGACTTCTTTGAACTACAGTTTATTCAATGCAAAGATGGAGTGAAGAATCCCTTCTTATCTGACATTCAATAGATGTTTAAAAAGCAAAAAGAAGGGAGTGTTGCGGGGGAAAGTGCTATATGAATTCTAGAAATTATCTAAATATTGAGAGAAGATGGTTTGTTATTCACAATCTCATAGAATCTTTTGGGATCTGCTCCAGAATCTGGCTTATTCTTTACTTATCTATTCATATTATTTACGAATTCATTCTTTTTTCACTCATTTTGTAAATATTTATCAAATAGCGTGTGCTGTCAGAGTCCTGGTTAGGAAATAAAGTAGGAGCACAGCAGACCTACCTTCAAGACATTGCATCACCACCAGGCTCCTCACACCCAGAAACAGTCAAGGAATAGCCTGGAGAGACGGTGGGGACAGTCCACATCGGTTTGGGTGGCCTTAGGGGTCTTCCTAGAAGAGGTGGTGGCCTTTCAGAAATCTCAGCTAAGGCTCACCCCTGAGGTTGGCCCAGGTGCCAGGCAGAATGCGACCTGTCCTTTAAATGTTTTGGTCTCAAAAAAAGGGAAAAAAAAAAGCTAACTCTGTCTGTCTGTCTGTGTTCACATAGGCAGAGAAATGTCTGGAAGACACTCAGCAAAAATTATTTCTAGAGGTGGGACTTGAGATGATTTTTAATTTCTTCTTCTTACTTTTTTGGGCACTGTTTGAATTATTTATGATAACTGTGCTACTTTTTTAAAAAAAGAACATCTTAAAAAGAAAAAAGAACATCTTTATTGAGATGTAATTCAAACAGCCTAAAATTCACCCATTCAAGGTGCATTTCAGTGATTTTAACATATTATAGAGTTGAGCAACGATCACCACCATCTAACTCCAGAACATTTTCATCACCCCCAAAAGTAGCTCAGTACCCGTCAGCAGTCACCCCCCATTCTTCCCACCCCTCAGCCCCTGGCAACCACTAATCTACTTCCTATTTCAATGGATTTGTCTATTTGGGACATTTCCTATAAATTAAATCATACAGTGTGTGGGCTTTTGGTCTGACTTCTTTCACTTAGCATGTTTTCAAGGTTTGTCCATGTTATTTCATATACGTCATTCCTTTTTATTGCCATATAGCAACACAACAATGTGCTGCTTTTACAAATATTTTTTAAAAACATGATGGACTCTGAGTTTGGCATAAGAATGGGAGAGATATATCTAAATTATTGGCATTGTTCATTTCTCAAAAATGTTTTTATTGAGCATCTCTTGAAGCTGCTGGGAATATACATGCGAGGATGAAGAGATGAGGCCTGTCCTCGGATAGCTTCCATTTGAGTCGCCAAAGGACAAGTAATAAACAAGGAAAGTCACCAAATAATTTCAGGGGATGATAAGTGCCCTGAGGACAAGATGACAGCGTATGTGCTAGTGGGTGGGGTGGGGTTGGGACAGGGATCTATTTTAGATGGGATGTTTGGTAAGGAGTCCCTCTAAATAGGTGAGATTTCAGCTAAGAAATGTCCGATGAATAGTGAGCTGTGGGAAGAGGAAATAGGAGGTGGACCCTGAGACAGGAGCAAGCTAGGTGTTTTTGAGAAACAGAAAAGCTGTGCGCTAATGCCAGCGAATGCATGGTGGTTCCACATCAGGCTGAAGAGATAACCATGGAAGGACCAGAACACACAGTAAAGCACTCTTTCATCTGAAGGTGATGGGAAGCAGAGCCTTAATCCAATCTGATTTCTGTTTTCAAAAGCTCACTCTGGTGGCCAAGTGAGAACATGTGAAGGAGCAGAGAGGAGCCAGGAGGCCTCTTGCACGGGTCCGGGGAGGAGATGATGGTGTGATGAACAAGGGCGGAGGGGTGGAGATGGCGAGAAATGTGCAGATTAGGACTATATTTTCATAGTACAGCTGAAAAGATTTGCAGATGGATTGGATGTGATGTGCAAGCAAAAGAGTAACTAACAGTGATGTCCAGGTTTTTGCTCAGAGAATGGCAATGCAGCAACAAGTGTTGGAGACATCATGTCCATAGATGACAAACAGTCTCTACTATTGCTACTGTTATCTGAAACACCTTTCCCAGGTCTGGTAGGCTCAAGGTAGGGAAGGGCTAAGGCTGGCACTGAGGCTGGACTTGGGTGCACAGGACAAGTGTGGACAAGTCCAGAGTGTCTTGATGAGACCCCACACAACGAATCCTGGGAAACGGGATGTGTGGCTGTCCCAAGATTCTTGTGTCTATGACAACCAAGGTGGCTGCACGCCTTAACTGCCCTCCCAGAGACCTCAGACAGATCCTCCTGTGTTCCTCAGACACCCAAGCCACCAGGAGTCCTGGGGGACAGGGAGAGGCTTCTCCCACCCAGCCCTAAGCCTCCTTTGTAACCACAGAACCACTGGTGTAACCCGAGCTAGCTTCCCTGGTGTGTGGGCAGGCAGGGTCCTGTGGGCCCAGGGACAGAGAATGGAGCAGAATGTCACTCTGTTGGGTGCTGGGTGCCAGCACTTGTGCAAACAGACTCGAGCGAACCCAGCAAAGCACTCCACTGGGCTGTTATCTCGGCCACAGCACTGAGGGCAACTGTAACAGCAGAGGGTGGGGCCTGGTCACATTTGGATCTGGTCTGCTTAGGGTTACCCAAGGAGACAGGCGGTCCATGAGGGCCAGTTCAACAAGATTCATGGGGTGCCCTGGGGAGCCCTATGATCCTCACTGGAAGCATATCCTGAGGGGATAGAGGTAGGAAGGGAACTAGTAAAACTGCCCTTTCTGGTTTCCTTCCCCACAGCTCTTTATCTGGAGAGACAAGTTCTACTATACATGGGGTTAATATGCAGAGGTGCTGATGGCACGGGTGGGGGCTTTGGGAGGAGCCCCACCATTCTGAAGATTCCAGGAGTGGAAAGAGAATGATCTGTCCCAGTTGGGGTAGGGGAAGGCCAGACATCAATGGGAAGCCCTGGTACATATGGCTACAACTAGAAAGGGGACTAGTTTATATCAATTCAACAAATAACTGGAGTACTTTTTCATATTTAAGACAAAGCTGAATCAGACATTATTTTGTCCTACTGGAGGTCAGAGTCTCAGAGTCTCAATCTCTCTCTCTCTCATTCTCGCTCTCTTCCCTCTCCCTCCCTCCCCCATTCTCTACCTCTGCCCCCAACCCATCCATCTATTTATACTTCCATACTTCCATCCACCCACCATCCATCCATCCATCCATCCATCCATCGGTCCGTCCGTCCATCCACCAGCCA
The DNA here is from genome assembly GCA_004026745.1 of Myrmecophaga tridactyla. NCBI lineage: Eukaryota > Metazoa > Chordata > Mammalia > Pilosa > Myrmecophagidae > Myrmecophaga > Myrmecophaga tridactyla. The sequence goes on from PVIY010024415.1 coordinate 12,258, forward strand.
GCCTTCACCACATTATTTCATCATTGTCAGGTGGTGTACCTGCCTTCACCAAAAGTAAGCAGGAATTGTGATTTGGGCACCATCGGGTGCTCAGCACTTAGTATAGTGTACGGCTCTTGCTTAGTGGCTTAGTAAAAGTTTGTTGAATGAATAAACAAATGCATGACTATAATATAGTACAGCCTGAGACAAGGAGCATAAAAGTGGTTTTGTGTCTTTATTGCTTATTATTATGGCTCAGGACTTGAAGCATGGTGAGTGTTCAATAAATACTAATTGGAAAAAAATGAATAAATGCATGAATGAATAGAGCTATAAGGAACTTGAAGCAGGAAACAATTAAATCGTAGTGGAGAAAGATAGGCTAAGAACACAGAAGATAGATCCGTGAAGGCCTTTGAGGTGGCAAGAGCACATTCAATAGTAAGAGCACATTTGAAAAAGCAATCTGGGCTCAGTCTTTGGGACTCTGGGTCAGAGCTGACCTGTCACACTGGTGGTCTGAGAAACTGTTCTTGCCAAGTCTTGGTAGCACCAGAAAAAGCATCAAAGTCTTAGAGTAAGGAAGCACAGAAGTGGGGGTGCTCTGGCCAGAGGACAGTTCCAGACCAAAGCCCGCAGGTCACCTGAGGCAGATTTTGGATTAATAGAAGAATTCTAACAAGAAGATAGCTATTTCCTGTAAAGGGGAAACAAGGTTGTTCATGCAAAGACAGGATTTCAAAGAAGCCACCAAACTCTTAGGAACCAACCAATCTTGTGTTCAGCTTCCTACCTGAACCAGGATTGCTGAGATTAAAACCACAGGCTTTTGTCTTTAGGCTTCTGGTCATTTCTCCTTCTTGTTTGCTCATCCCCATTGTGCTTGGGTCTTCCTCTCCCTTGATCCAAACTCCCAGTCTCTCCCCAACCTTCACAAAACCCTCTACATTTTCTAGACTAATTAAAACTTGACCCAACTCTAAGGACACTGATCCCCCCTGCACACCATCAAATCAAGGCTGCTTAACCTCCCACATCTTCAGGGGCTGGAGGTGAGACAGACAGTCTTTCTTCTCTATTCTAGTAGATGGCATTCCATCCACCAAATTGCTGTACCCAAAAATCAAAGTTATCTTTGATTCTTCTGTACCCCTGATCCCTATATTTAATCCATCAGTAAATCCTATCAACCTGAGACTTCAAAACACATTTCAAATATATCCAATTCTATTTTTACCCCCCCACTCTATTTCAGCTACAGTCATTTCCTATTTGTTAGAGTTTTTACTACAGTAGCCCCCTTTTACTGGACTCTGTTTCTACTCTTGACCTCTTACAAACATTCCCCACAAAGTGGCTAAACTTAAAAAAAATTTTTTCTTTGTTAAAATAGTTGTATGTTTACAGAAAAATCATTCAGAAAGTACAGAGTTCCCATATACCAACCCCTCATAGTCTTCCTTATCTTAACATTTTGTGTTAATGTGGTACTTTTTTCACCCAAAATGTTTTTTTGTTTGTTTGGTTTTTATGGGTGCATGGTCCAGGAATCGAACCGAAATGTTTTTAAAAGGCTCCTTTGAAGGAAAAAAAAATTTCAGCTTAGAATTCTACACCTAGCCAAACTATTAACCAAATGAGAGGATGGAACATACATTTTTCGGCTATCAATAATCTAAAAAAAAAACTTACTTTTTTTTTCAGAAAGCTTCTAGGAGATGTGTTCCATCAAAATGAGGGTCTGGCACCACTTTGATTCTTGATCATATGGGGGTCCCCTCTTCCGTAAGCTTGTAGGATCTCTTTATTTCTGGGGCTCTGAGATTTGATTATCATATACCTTACCCTGTTTCTGTTTTCTGACACTGTCCTGGGCACTTGTTATGCCCTTTCTACCTGGAAACTCATATCTTTCTGTTCAGTTTTTGGAAATTTTCTTGAATTATTGCAGTGATGATTTTCCTATTCCTGTTTTCTTTCTTCTCTCTTTTAGCAACTTCCTTTTTTTTTTTTTTTCCAGAAGTTTAACTCTCCAGGACTAATCTCTAATTTTTAAAATCTTTTTTTTCTCCTATTTGCCATCTTCTTGTCTTTTGGCTCTAATTTTAGGAAGATTTCCTCAACTTTATTTATTTATTTTATTTGTTTTTTTTACATGGGCAGGCACTGGGAATCGAACACAGGTCCTCTGGCATGGTCAGCTTTATTTTTTAATCATCTATTGAGTTTACTATTTTTGCCTTCATGTATATATTTTTAAGAGAGTTATTCATTGTTTCTTAAATGTTCTTTTTTCATAGCATTCTTTCCTTGTGCATTTGTTTTCTATTGCTGCCTAAAAAATTACTCCAAGATTAGAGGTTTAAAACATTAAGCATATATAGTGTCACAATTTCCTTGAGTCAGGAATTCAGGCAGGGCTGGGCTGAGTGGCCACAGGCTTGGGGTCTCTCAGGAGGCTGCAGTGAGGATGCTGCCGTCATCTGAAGGCTGGAGGAGAGGAGGATCTGCCTTCCCGTGCTGCTTCCAGGAGGATCTGCCTGGAGAGTTGATGCTGGTTTTTGGCAGATCTCAGGGGCCTTGCCTTACCACAGGTTGTTTAATTGTCCTCCCAAAATGGCAACTGGTTTTCCCCCAAACAAGCAATCCAAGAGGGTACGAGGTGAGAGTGTTAATGTCTTTTATGACCTAGCCTTGGAAGCCACTCATTGTCACTTTACTCACATTTTATTGTAAATTGTTGTCTCTGGCTTTTTCCACTGCTTTTTTAGGATTTGGTGTGTCAAAGAGTCATAGAAGCCAACTGAAAGAGCTCCCAATGGCCAAAATTGGTATCATTTGAGCAACATGATGAAGTAGTATTAGACTATATCCCAAAGTATAAAATAAATATCCATCAGTCCATGCTGATATAAATAAATGTTTGTCCTATTGGATGGCTCTCAGCCTCCAGCCCTGTCTTTCTATCTCCATATCTAATCATGAGAAAAACAGACAAATCACAAGTGACAGACATTCTACACAATATCTGACCAGTAATACTCTAAAAGTCTCAAGGCCATTAAAAGCAAACAAAGTCTGAGAAGCTGTCACAACCAAGAGGAGTCTAAAGAGACATGATGACTAAATGTAATGTGGCATCTTGGCCTGAATCCTGGAACAGAATATGGATGTTAGGTAAAAACTAAGGAAATCTAAATAAAGCATGGGCTTTAGTAAATCGTTATCCATCAGTACTGGTTCAACAATTATGGTAAATGTACCATACTAAGGTAATGTTAGTAATAGGGGAAACTGGGCACGGGTACATGGGAACTCTTGGTACTATCTTCTCAAGTATTCTGCAAATATAACACTATTTTAAAATTAGAAATTTATTAGAAGAGTGCACAGGTGATTGATTCAGTGGCCTATAGGGGCCTGCCAAAGGCTCCAGACAGCATCTCTATTTGCCACTGACACTTCCAGCACCATTGGATCTGCTGGATCATATGGCCCAAGTGGCAGAGAAGCTGTACAGCAGCCTGGACCTGTTGCAGAGCCTCCTCTTGTTCAGGTCCCCACTCAAAATTAGAGACAGAATGCTTGCCTGTCATGTAGGAGATCTGGGTTGGATTCCTGGCCAGTGAACCGCCCCCACCCACCCCCAGAAAAAAAGTTTATTAAAGAGAGAGAGAATCAGCTATGTCACTTTCCTGTTTAACTCCCCAATGACTTTCCATCAAATTCCTAGCTTGAATTATACCACAGCGGCCAGCGAAATCTGGCTTTTAACCCCCTTTCCAGTCTCATGTCCCACTGCTCTCCCCTGGCCATTCTGCTCCAGTCTTCTCAGGGCTCCTAAAACAGGTCACATGGGCCCCCCCTAGGACTTTTGCATTGGCCATTCCCTCTGCCTTTTTATTTCAGTTCTCAACTTAAATGTCACCTCCTCAAGGGGACCCTGACCTCCTATCGAAGGAAACTACCCAGTCACTCCTCATTATATCTCGTTATCTCAACCACTGCAAACCCCAATTACCATCTGATTTTTTTCTAGTATATTTGTCTCAATTGTCTATGATATGCCTCTCTCCATTGGAATGTAAGTTCCAGGAGAATGTAAATTCTCTCTTGTTCACTAATCCCCAGAGCCTAGAGAACATGTTATATAAAAGGCACACAATTAATATTTGTTGAATAAAAGGCATGTTCTCCAGAAACTTTCAATTTAAATATTCAGTTCAGTTGTTGTCAGACTCTGCACTCTGTATTTGGTTAGAAATCGATCTAAATACCACTCATTTAGGTTGATTAATCACTTCCCTATTATTTACTTTCCTTTCTTGACAATGTCCTGAGATATTGCCCTAATCAGTGGTTTTCAAACTGTACAAAGTTCTAGTTTCAGGGGCTACTGCTCCTGTGGGTGGGTCCCGTGCAGTGTGGCTGAGACGTGGCTCCTTCTCACCTCTGCTCTGGGATTGGTTTATGTATTAGATTTTCTGGTAAATTCTCATCTGAAGAAAGAGTTCTAAGATTCAAAATGGTCTTGAACTGTATTATTTTAATTCCAGGCCAAACCTACAGAGTCTGCCAATAAGCACATGAGAAGATGCTCAACATACTTAGCTGTCAGGAAAATAGAAATCAAAGCTATGAAGACAACACTTCAAAAAGATAGATACTGACAAGTGTTAGTAAAGGTGTGGAGGAACTGGAATCCTCATTCACTGTTGGTGGGAATGTAAAATGGCACAACTGCTTTGAAAAACAGCCTGGTAGATCCTCAGAAGGCTAAATGTAGTTACTGTATGACCTGACAACTCTATTCCCATGTATATATACCTAATAGAAATGAAAATGCATGTCCACATAAAAACTTCCATGCAAATGTTGATAGTAGTATTATTTATAACAGCTAAAAGGTAGAAACAATCTGAATATCAATGAATTGCTGAATGGAAATATCAAATGTAGCATACTCGTTGATGAAATTTATTTTAGCAATATAGAGGAATGAGGTACAAATACATGCCACAATAGGATGACCCTGGAAACTATTATGCTAAGTGAAAAGAGTCAGTCACAAAAAACCACATTTACCTGAAAGATCTAGAATAAGCGTATCTATAGAAAGAGAAAGTAGATTGGGGTTGCCTAGGTCTGGAAGGATTGGGGGGAAATGGGGAGAGTGTTAATGGGCATGGGGTTTCTATATGGGGTGATGAAAATGTTGAAAAATTAATTATGGTGATTGTTGCACAACTGTATAAATACATTAAAAAACTTTGAATGGAACACTTGAAATGAGTGAATTGTATGGTATGTGAATTATATCTCTGTAAAATTGTTTAATAAAGTAATTATTGAAGCCATACTACATGGAATATAATGCTGCGGTATTATTTCCTTATTCTTTTACACTTCAAAGCAGATTATAACAATAATCTTAGAAGAATGTTGTCCTCATCACCTGAGTGAAGGGTCTTCTATTTGACATTATCCTTATTAGAATTGTCATGTTTTATAAGATGATCCATAGTTGAAGACAAAGAAAGACTTTGTCTTCTGCACTGCTGTGTCTACAGCACCTAAAAGAGTGTTTAGCAGATAATGGGCAGTAATGTTTGTTAAATGAATGCTAAATTGCTTTTTGATAGACGCAGTGATTGTGCTGCCCAAATCCCCCTTCAGGGGAGGACTTGCCCAGATGCTGGGAGTGAGGTCACTAGAAATCCCTGCTTGAGAGTTTTTTCAAGGTCTGCCTTAGCTTCAGAGGGCCTGAGGTCATGCCTTTCCCAGGGCAGCCCAAATCTGGTAACTAAATAAGATGGGGGGATAAACAACTGGCCACCTTAGCCCATTGCTGGACAGCTCTGGCTGGCAGTACTTACTCCAGGGCTCCCCATTGGGAGATTGGGAGCAGTACCAGAATTACTGTGGCAGATGGTAAAGAAAGGGATTAAAAGGTTCAGGGAAGTGGGTATGCTGAGATGAATATACTATATACCTTAGCAAGACCCACCAGATGATTATATTGCATGGGAAGGCCCAGAGGATATACCACTGGCCAAGTCCACAAGGAATTGACTGTTCAGTGTTGGCACTAGCATTGCTCAGAAGTTCATTGGCAGTTCTCCTCTGAAGGTCAAGGCTCTAGATTGAAGAAGCTTATCAACAGCAATGGAGATGATAGGACTGTGCAACGATGAAGACCAGGTGGCTACACTAAATGACAAAAAGCCAGATGATAGCAGTCATTATAAACACTGGTAGGGCTTTGGCAGGGCAGCCAAGGAATCCTGACCAACGAAACATTATGTATACAGTTACTAGAACATAACATCCATGAAGGGAAAATATATGGGCAGTTGACAAGGGTACTATTCAGCTTGTACCATTAGCCATTAGAAGAAATTAAGGATGATAAGAAGGCTGAAAGTGATTTCCCCAATAAAAGTCAGGGCCTCTTGCCCAATTTCCAAACCTGAGCTAGTTCTCTGAGCTCTGTAAGGTTCAAGGGCACCCTGCAAGAGTCCCGTTGAATCATAAAATATGGTTGCCACCTGGATACTTTTGACTCACTGTATCCAGGGTCCAGCAGGCAAGAAAAGAGTTGACATCCTGGTAAGGGTAACTGAGTCTGATTTTCAGGAGGTACTATGGCTACTACTACACATGAGGCAGGGAAAAATCTGTGTGGAACCCCAGTGATCAACTTGAGTGCCTCTTGGGGTTTTCCAGCCCAATTGCTATTATAAAGGGGAAAGTGCAGCCACCCCAGTCTAACAAGGGCATGCTGATCCCAAGCTCAGCCCCTGGCGGGTCACACCATCAGGTAAGACACTGAGGCCAACAGTGGTGCTAACTGGGGAAGAGGGAATCTAGGATGGATGGTGGAGGAGGGAGACAGTGAGTATCTATGGCAGCCCCGAGCTCAACTGTAGCAAGGAGGGCGGCAGTTTGTCCCACTAACAAAGGGGGTCACTACTGACAATTATACTGAGTAATAGGCATAAGTAGGAGCTATGGGTTAAACAGGAGGTCTGGTCACCCTGGGCATACAAGCTCTCCTAAGTCCCACTCTTTTAAGTTTCCTACCAGGGAATCCCAGAGGAGTTACTTCTTGAACATTCAGAAAAATGAACCTGGGCATTGTGAGGAGTGGGCTTTGGTTGGGCCCGAAATGTGCTGTATGGATCCCCTTTCATGAAAGGACTTGGTGCCCAGCTGTGAGAACTAGGGTCAGCAGATGGCTTCTAGAAGTCAGGACCTTTGGGATCTGCTGGGCTACAGAAGGCAGCCTTGCTGAGCTCCCAACCTTCCCGGGGCGGCCCCCATTTGGTGAATAAGTGAGGCGGGGGGTGAAGGCCTGGCCATCTCTACCTCACGCGGTCAACCCTGAAAGGCTGTACTCACCCTAGCTCCCTACTGGCTTGGCTGACGCTTTGTCAGGCCTGCAATGTGGTTCAACCTCTCCCTCTAGTCATTCCCACTTTGTCCTCTTCCCTTCCTGGGAAGCATCTTGCAACCCAGACTCTGACTCAACATGCTGCCATAGGTACTGTCAAAAAGTAGTCTCCATCTTGTAGCTGCCCAGTGGTTCTCTGAAGCTCAGCTGAGAGGAAAGGTTGAGGGCATGTCAATACATCTATTCTAGCCCGGTGCCCTTGCACCTTCCAAGTGTGCTTTGGTTTAAGGGTCACTGGAGATTTCCAAGAGGTCCTGAACCCACCGGTTTGGAGTTCAGTAAAGGTGCCTGGACATAGACGCTGGGTTGTGGGATCTTAGCAGCTAGCTGAGGGTACGTGAGTAGATAGGATTACCAGGGAATGGGCTTAGGCAGAGGAGTGGGCTCAAGGAGAAAGAACCCTGCAAAACTGCAACATACTAGGGAGAAGAAAGAAATGTCAGTGAAGGACACCTTCAACAGAGAAGTCTGTCCCACATGGTGACACACTACTGGAAATCAGTGTGAGATGGGTTAAAAGGAAAGGATGAGTAATAGCATTTACCAAAGCCCAGATGGTGTAGTCATGCAGTGCATTGACTCAGCTCAGTTTCCTGTTCCGTCATCAGCAGCTGGGTGACCCAAGACATGGTAGTTAACTGCTCTAAACCTCGATTTATCCACCTATGAAATGGTGGCTAACCAGCTGTAAAACAAATAATTCTATCTACTGTGAGGATCAAATTAAGTAAAGCACTTTGAACCATACCCCACACATCCTAAGAGCCGATTTCTGCCAGCCCCTATAGTTATTGCCAGCATGAGGTGCTCGGAGACGAAGCCCAGGGTGCCATCACTTCCCCAGCTGGGCCTCTAATTCCCGTGTCATTGTTAGTAGCGGCTCCCATCTACTCTCAAATGTAAACTATATGATCACCCTAACACTGTGTAATTAATCATTGCTAGGAGATACTGTTATCCCAATATACAAATAAAGAGCTACGCTTGGGGATGCCACAGTTTGCTAGTTGGTTGGTCTGAGTCCCCAGTGATAATTCTGTCTCCTACTCCTAGCCAAAGAGCAACTCCAGGAAATTTACAGCAGGTTTGTTGGGGGAGCACAGGGGACTGGGAAAGGAGAACCTTGGAGGGCTGAGGAGAGGCAGCCACCCAGCCTGGGCCAGAAGAGCCGCTCCAGAGCCCAGCTGCTGGGCGGGCGGGTGCCGGACCTTGGCAGTTGGCCCTGCCGCGCCAATGCACACGGGCACGCCCAGGCACCCCCAAGGTCCTCCTGATTCTCTCACCTTGGCTGGTCTGTCTTTTCTTTTCTTTTTTTTTTCTCTCTCATCTTCCATTTCATAAATTTTTAAAAACGTTATCTTCCCCTCGGACCTTCTGGCTCTTTGGTCATATGTAGGGCACCTTATCTAAGGGCAAAGGCCAAAAAGATCCGTCTCCGAGGTACTAACCTACTGGCTTTAGGACTCAGGGAGTGGGAAAACTGTGGGGGAAACTGGAATCACAAAGTTATCATCTAGTTATCTATTTGACGCTTGCCAAACTCATTTCCCTAAAGGAGTAAGTACCATGATCGTTCTCATTTTACCAAGAGGAAACTGAGGCTGAAGATGTACCCTAAGGCATCATTAATTGGTGCAGTGAGAACTTGAACCTGGACCTGTCTGAATCTAGGGGTCCCCACTAGATTAGCCACTAGGTTTCAGAGGAGTGTAGTGAGGAATATATAAGAGAGAATAAATGTGCTGCAGTTATTCAAGGAAAGGTTTCAGAGGGGCGTCATTCATACATTCGACAAGCATTTATCGAACACTAACTATGTGCCAGGCAACAAGGAGACTAAGGTGAAAAAAAGAGTCCCATTTAGCCTCTATGTATCTTACCAGAATGAAAAACAATAAAGTAAAAAGACCATCTCAGTCCTTAAGGAGCTCATGGTCTGGGTGGAGGTGTCAAGTAAACAGGTTGTTGCAGAATAACGTCAGTGTTGTATTAGGGGTGTGTGCTCTGTACAGTGGGTGGTAAAGGAGGGAGTGGTTAACTCTGCTGTGTATAAAACAAACACATATCGATTGAGAGCTTCGCAGGTGCCCGGATGGCGCTGTGCATTGGCCAAGATGAAGGAGGGAGAGGGGCAACCTGGACAGAGGGCCTTGCCTGGGCAATGTGTGGTATGGGGCACTGTGGTCACACGGGAAAGTTTAACCCTTTTTGTCATTAGGCTGAAAAAAAGGGGTGGGAACAGGAAGACAGGGTTGGAGAACTAGGCTGGGGCACCTCCTGGAAGGCTTTCCAGGCCAAAGTAAGGGTTTTGGGTTTTACCCTGTAGATAAAGCATTTCCCAGCCTTTTTGAGGGTGAAGACCACTTTTAAAAACAGAGAGATGGGGGTGCAAGGGTAGCTGAGTGTTAGAATTCTTGCCTGCCATGTGGGAGACCTGGGTTCAATTTCTGGACCATGCATCTCTAAAAAAAAAAACAGAGGGAAAGATGAGTTCTAGACAACATAAAATATGTTTTCCCTTCCCTTTCCCCATCCCTCACCTCCTTTTTTTTTTTAACATTTTTTATTGTATAGTATAACATATATACAAAGCAAAGAAATTAAAAAGCAATAGTTTTCAAAGCACTCTTCAACAAGTGGTTATAAGATAGATCCCAGAGTTTGTCATGGGTTACCATATGATTCTCTCGTATTTTTCCTTCTAGCTGCTCCAAAATATAGGAGGCTAGTGGGCTTAAATACTTTTTATCGTCACAATCGACTTTTTTTCCTTCTTTTTTTGTGAACAATAACATATATACAAAAAAGCTATAAATTTCCAAGCACAGCATCACAATTAGTTGTAGAACATATTTCAGACTTTGACAAGGGTTACAATTTCACAATTTTAGGTTTTTACTTCTAGCTACTCTAAAAAACTGGAGACTAAAAGAGATATCAATTTAATTATTCAGCATTCATATTCATTTGTTAAGTCCTATCTTCTATGTATAATTCCACTATCACCTTTGATCTTTCCATACCTCTCTTTGGGGTTGTTTGGGCTATGGCAATTCTAAATTTTTTATATTAAAAGGGTCTGTCACTAATATGGAGTAGGGAGATGGAACTATCTGATGTTCTGGAGAAGCTGGGCTAGGTTTCAGGACTTATCTGGACCAGGGACTCATCTGTAGGTTGCAGGTTTCTAGAAAGTCACTCTAGTGCCTGGAACCCTTTTGGGATCTTATATATTGCCCTAGGTGTTCTTTAGGATTGGCTGTAATGGTTGTTGTTGGGGGTTGGCAGGTTATGATAGGTAGCAAGGTCTACCTGAAGCTTGCGTTAAGAGCAACCTCCAGAGTAGCCTCTCGACTCTATTTGAACTCTTTCTGCCACCGATACTTTATTAATTACACTTCTTTCTCCCCTTTTGGTCAGGATGTAATTGTTGATTCCATGGTGCCAGTTCTGGATTCATCCCTGCGAGTCCTCTCCCATGTTGCCAGGGAGACTTTCACCCCTGGATGTCATGTCCCACGTAGGGGGGAGGGCAATGATTTCACTTGCAGAGTTGGGTTAGAGAGACTGAGGCCATATCTGAGCAACAACAGAGGTTCTCCAGAAGTAACTCTTAGGCATGCCTATAGGTAGTCTAAGCATCTCCGCTATCTACAAAAGCTTCTCAAGAGTAAGCCTCATGGTCAAGGGCATGGCCTATTGATTTGGGTGTCCCTAAGATTTGACACAGTATCAAGGGATTCCCCGATGGTAAGGTTTAATAGTTCCATAGTCTTTCTCCCCTCTTTCAGGGGACTTTACCAATAATTTTTGATTATCTGCTTAATATACTCTAGGATGTTTACAGCCTTACAATAATCTATACAGGATTAAAGGACCTCTTTCTTATTCTGTGCTTTCTGTGTTTCAGTTGCTCAAATGAGCTATACAGATAGGTTGAATTAGATTATGCACTACAGAAAATGTCAGTTCCAGATCAAATGAAACATTCTTCCATTGGCCTCAAAGAGTATATGTGTGGTTCTAAAATATAGACACTGCTTCCTTACCCCTATATTCTGAATTACTTTAACCCCAACCTGTTCGGATTCACTCTTATCTCTAAATATTAGGTTATATATATAAAACAGCCTCTCAAAATCCAGAAATAATAATCACCACTCCGGACTTAATGTGTCTGCTCTAAAACTTACAATCTAGGCCCCTGTTTTCTTACAAGCATTTTCTAAAGGTGACCATACCATTGTTTGTTCCTGGCTTATTTTGTCTCACTAAATGTCCCACGTGTTCATTCACATCGTTGCATGCCTCACGACTTTCTTCCTTTTTGTAGCAGCACAACCTTCATTCATAAGTATACACCGTTGTTCACCAATCTGCTTCTCCATCAGTGCATCCTTCAGCCACCTGCATTCATTGGACATCATGTAGAAGACCTGAAGTCCACAGTTCATCAACACTCTCAATTTTAGATAGTTTCATTGTTCCCAAGAGTCAGAAAACCAATCAATACACCCTCACCGAACAGGAAATCTAAACCTCCTCTTACTCTCGTCCCTCCCTCCGTTATTTACCTCTGCTGTTGCTGTGGTAGTGCTGATGGTTTCCTTTTGAACATAGCTCATGGCATGCAATAGCAGTTTTCCCCCATTACCCTGGACTTAAACACTCTTTATACAAGAATCATATCTTTGAAGTAATTCTTACCAGAACTCATTCATATTTCTAGTGTGAGTCAGTGGGACATGTAGGTCTATACAACCCCTTTCAATCTTGTTCATCCTCAATATTCACCTCCTCCTTTTTATACAAGTTTAGATCTCAAGAATAAGCTTTATATGTTGAAGTAGATTAGAAAGTATCAGGTTGTTTCAGTTAACAGTTCTGTTTAAAACCAATTTACATGGAATTATACACTCACAAATTAAAATGGAAAAGTTGTGTTTTATATACATGTTATCCAAACCAAAACCAAAACATCAACTGCGGAGGGCCCTCCACATGCTAGAAGCTTGGTTTTCAGTGTCTTTTTATTGGGAAAATAGACATGCACTTGTGGAATCTCTCAAATCCATCTATTTGCTCTCTTCGGCTCTAATGATATCTCTCACCTGTAAGTCCATATACGTCCCTGCCTCCCCTCTGAACCCCACTCTCCACCCCACCCTGCGGCAAGGAGAATCTTTCAAGCTGACAAATCTTGTGTAGTCCACTCCCTATTTAACTCAAATTTCCTTTGTCCTTAGGATCCAGTCCAGGCTCCTTAACTCAGCTCAGCAGGCTATGTATCATCTAAAAGCCCATCTCTCCAGACTCATTTGGAACCATTTGCCTTTCCACTTCTCTGTTGCAATCATGCTGGCCTCTAGATGCTGACATGGTGTACTGAATTCTACTTCTGTATGTGTTTCTTGTGTGAGTTACATTTCCATGCTTATTTTCCTGCAAGCATTTTTAATATCATTTACTGCTGGTGGAAATTTAAAAAAAATAATAAAACTGTTCGTAAGAAGTTTTAGCTTTTAAAGTGTTACCGGCATCCTCCCTGCTTCGTGGTGTAAAGTTTACTAAGGAGGACGAGATGCACAAGGAAGCTTTCCCTCCCCACAGACTTACAGTGTTCCCATAGCTAATAGAGGAGAGAAGCAGGGGAAAGCCCTGGCACACGTCCTTCAGGGCATGCAATCCTGTGCCTGCTCTCCTCCCCTCACCCCAAGGTGTAGGAGAGTCATGGCCTGGCTGTCCCATGTCAGCTGGACCTGGGCCAGGGCACACCTGGTGTGAAGTGAGGTGAGGCTTCAGCCGGTGGCCTCCTGAGACTTTGAGCTCAGTGGGGTGTCTGTGTCCCTCTGGGGAGGGTGAGGAGGTGGAATTCTGGGGCCTGCAACCAGGCTTCAGAAGGCTGCAGAGCGGTCCCATCTCCACCTTACCCAGCTGGCTTCAGAGTCCTGAAGGTGACTTGGTCCTGGGCAGGTGAGAAGTGATTTCTCAAGACAGGGTGGATCTAGGCACCTTGGCCTACTTCACCCCAAACTTCTCTTCCTGCACTGAACGGATGTTGCAGACTGGGATGTCCTCTGAGGAGATCTAACATCTGGGGCATGTTTGGGGGACCCAGGAAGTAGTTGCAAAACGCAAACCTATCGCTCAAGCATTAAGAGAAGGCCCAGCGCCTTCCCCTTAGAAGGCTAGAGAGACCGACTGGACCCCTGGGCTAAATTTTTAGCTCTGAATCTATGCAAGGTGACTTTATGGAGAGTCAATGTCTTCCATCTCTCCCTAGACTATGATAAGGGGACCTGAGGGCCAGAGGCCTAAAATAAAACCTAGGGCTGGAAGAGAATGGGGCCTTGACAAGTGAAGGGAGGGAAGACACACATGCAATGGCCTTCCCCATCCCCTGCTGGAGACCTGGCACTGGGATCCTGGGCAGCCGGGAAAGCTGTTATTCTAGAACTTGATAACAGCCAGCCTGGGCTGGGCTGAAGATAAGAGGCAGCTGTTTGAAGTCCAAAGAGATAACAGCTTCTGAGAAAGTTGATAAGTGGAATGAGATGCACTGGGTTAAACTCACTAGCCTTGCCTGTTTGCCTTTTGCCAGTTTGAATAGCCAGCACTCTTCCTCCAAGGCAGATTCCCCAGCCCAGCAAGGAAACTTTATGTCACTGTTCTCTTAACAGGTAGGATGTACCTCCCGTGGTGATGGGTATCTGGGTCTGCAGGCTGGTGCCCTCGCCCTCTGGGCCGTTGGCACCCAGCCTGGTCCTTCCATCCCTGTTTATTTGCTGTTCACTGAGCCATCTTCCTAACTACACCCACTTATTCATTCATTCCTCTAACAAGCATTTTCTGAGTGCTCACTTTGTGCCAGGCACAGTTCTGGGCACCAAGATACAATGGGGAAGCAACCAACTATGGTTTCTGCTCTCACCCTTACATTCTGGGTGGCCTGGGACAAACTATAAGCCAGTCATGGTAACGGATGGTGAGCGCCTTGAAGGAGATGGTAAAGGGGACAGAGTGGAGGGAAAGTCGGGGGAGAGGATTGGGTGGCCTTATAGAGCAGTCAGGACAGCCTTTCTAAGGAGACGTGGAGGGTCGGAAGGAAGCAGCTCCAGGAGCTAAGGGGAGACCTTGGTGGAGAGGAGACAGCGAGTGCAGAGCCTTAGCCAGCAGGTGCAGACTGCGATCTGTCTGGAAGATAAGCAGAGGGCCTGGGTGTTGGTGAGGGGGTAGAAAATGAGGGTGGGGTGGGGGCCTGATGCTATAGGCCCTGAAAAGAAGTTTGGGAATGATTGTACTGCAAATGGGAAGCCATGGGAGGTGTGAGTCAGAAGAAATCTGATTTATGTTTTGAAAATTTCCCTTTGGCTGCTGTGTGCAGACTGGAATGGAGGGGAGGCTGTAGCTGTGGGGCAGGCGGGATGGGCAGGAAGCACAGGCATGGAAGAATGAGCCTGGGCTCTGCCACTTACCGTCTGGAAGACCTTGGGCGAGTGACCCAGCCTCCCCTCGCCTTTGTTGTCACTCAGTCTTCATTGAATGCCCTCGGTGGCCAGGGGCTGACCCAAGTGTGGGATCCAGTGGTGGACATGCCAGGCCTAGTCCCTGTCCTTGTGAGGCTTACATTCTGCAGGGGACAGTCAGACCCCAAACAGAAGACCGCAGAGTGCCGACAACTTGGAGAATTACAACAGGATGATAATTAGAAGGTAACTGGGTCAGGGAAGAAGCCTCTGCTTAAGTACTTATTTATTTTTTGGGGTGCAATTTTTTTTAATGATTATTCCATTCTACATATATAATCAGTAATTCATAATATCATCACATAGTTGCATATTCATCATCATGATCATTTCTTAGAACATTTGCATCAATTCAGAAAAAGAAATAAAAAGACAGTAGAAAAAGAAAGAAAATGAAAGCAGAAAAAAAAGATTATACATACCAAACCCCTTACCCCTCACTTTCATTGATCACTAGCATTTCAAACTAAAATGATTTTAACATTTGTTCCCCCTATTATTCATCTTTATTCCATATGTTCTACTCGTCTGTTGACAAGGTAGATAAAAGGAGCATCAGACACAAGGTTTTCACAATCACGCAGTCACATTGTGAAAGCTATATCATTATACGATCATCCTCAAGAAACATGGCTACTGGAACACAGCTCTATATTTTTAGGCAGTTCCCTCCAGCCTCTCCATTACTTCTTGAATAACAAGGTGATATTTACTTAATGCATAAGAATAACCTCCAGGATAACCTCTGGACTCTGTTTGGAATCTCTCAGCCATTGACACTTAGTCTCATTTCACTCTTCCCCCTTTTGGTCGAGAAGGTTTTCTCAATCCCTTGATGTTGAGTCTCAGCTCATTCTAGGGTTTTTCTCAATCCCTTGATGCTGAGTCTCAGCTCATTCCAGGATTTCTGCCCCACGTTGCCAGGAAGGTCCACGTAGACAGGGGGAGGGTGGTGAGTTTGCTTGTTGTGTTGGCTGGAGAGAGAGGCCACATCTGAGCAATAAAAGAGGCTCTCTTGGGGGTGACTCTTAGGCCTAAATTTGAAGTAGGCTTGACCTATCCTTTGTGGGGTTAAGTTTCATGTGAACAAACCCCAAGACTGGGGGTTCTGCCTATAGCTTTGGTTGTCCACGCTGCTTGTGAGAACATCAAGAATTCAACTTGGGGAGGTCGAATTTTCCTCTGTTCTCACCATTCCCCGAAGGGGACTTTGCAAATACTTTTTTATTCACTGATCAAATCACTCTGAGATTTATCAGGGCATCACTCTGGACAAACCAACAAAATCTTTTATGTCCTACTCAAGGTTCCATGTACTTATGGTGTTCAATCAAGCTATCTACATAAGTTATACTAGGAAATGCAGTAGTCAAAATATAAATTTTGTACCAAATAAACATTTTTTGCTTCAGCCTCACACATAGTTGAAATTGTAAAATATTAATTACCATCTATTTTCAGCACCCTGCAGTAATGACATTCCTTTGTTCTTCCTCATGGAAAAATATTTTTAAAATTTGTACATTTAATCACTGTCATTATACACTCTAGGCATTCCTAGATTATACCATCTCAATCTTTATCGTCTATCTTTCTTTCTGATTTCATTTGTGCCCCCAGCACTCCTCCCTCTATCATTCTCACATTCAGCTTCATTCAGTGTTTTAACATAATTGTATTACAGTTAGGTAGTATTGTGCTGTCCATTTCTGAGTTTTCTTAACTACTTATTTAGTCCCAGGAGGTGACTTTTATCTGGAGACCCAGAGGGTGTGGGAAAGGCCCTCAAGCAGTGAAGGGCTAGGAGAGAAAAGGAGAGCTTGAAGCTTCAGAGATGGGGACAGAACCAAGCTCCCGGAACAGAGGCTGCTCTCTCATCAGGGTCCTCTACGTTAGTGTTTACAAATAATACCGCTGTGGCAGGAGAGTTGGGAAGAAGTGGGGACTGGGGATTATTTTAGATAACCACCTATTTTAGAGGTGGTCCCAACTGGCAAGATGATCCAATGTGGGAACTGAGGAAAAGGGAAGAATCCAGGAGCTGCTTAATTTTGGGGCTTTTCAGTAAAGAAGGGATGTTGCTATTTATTGGGAAGCTGCTGTTCACTGAAGGGTCCCAGGTCTTAGCAGCAGGCTGCCCCTACTGTCCCTCAACTATCCAGGAGCTGGGAAGCCTCTGGGAAGGTCCTTAACAAAGTCTTCCCACCGCCTGCCCCTCTCCCTCCATAGCCCCCGTCCCAGAGTCTCACAGGCCTTGTTCTCAGAGCCCATGAGCAAACCGCCCCTCGTTGCGCACCCAGGCCACCCCGGCACAGCCGTCTGACTTCTGCAGCCTGATAGACTCTTAGAGATTCGGTTTTCCATAAGGGGAAACTGGGGCGATACAGTTTATAAAAAATTCCTTTTCCATATTCTTTCAACAATAGTCATTAAAATATTTATTGAGCACCTACCATAAACTTGTTTTAGGCATTGGAGATATATTTGGGAATACAATTGAAAATAACCCCATCCTCCTAGGGACGAGACCAACAATACAAATGTCATAACAGTAACTGAACACATAATTTCACCAGGTGCTGATCTGCTCCCTGGAGAAAAATAAAGCAGGAGAAAGGGATAGAGATGAAGCTGGGGTGAGGGTGGGCTTTAAAATGGGCTTATATAGACTGTCTCTTGATTAGGGAATGCTTGAGCCCTGAGGATGTGGCTCATGGGAGCATCTGGGGGAAGAGGCTTCCAGGCGGAGAGCACATCTTGTGGGGATGCCCAGAAGCTGAAGGATTAGACCTGTGTGACTGGAATAGAGGGAATGTGGGGTGGGGTGGATCTCATCGGAACTTGGTAAAATGCTTGGCTTTTACTTTGAGTAAGATGGGAGGGTTTGAACTCGGGCTGCTGCGCTGCTGGGGAATAGGTTGCTGGGGCCACATGTCCTGTTCGTTTTCTTGGGGCTGGGTGCACGGGCGGTTCAGTGGTAGGATGCTCGCCTAACATCCAGGAGACCTGGGCTCGATTCCCGGACCATGCAACCCCCCAAAAAAAATTTCCCTTGGGACAGGTCCCCTGCCTCCTTCCTCTCTCTCTCTCTCTCTACAGAGCCCAGGCCACATGCCAGCATTCAGCCAGGGGCTCATTGCCTGCTGGGTCTGGGGGCTGGTGGCCCAGACTGCTCTCCTTGACCTCTACCTGGGTCCCTCATGCACCTTTGCTGGAACTCATGGTGGAATTCCAGCAGTCAGGGAATGGCGGTGCTGAATCCCATATAGGCCTTCCTTCTTCCAAATGGTAGTTTTCGTGTATTTGTAGGAGGCATGTTTTTGATGTAATCTCTGTGCTTTGCAATGAACCCATGCTTCTATTCATACCCCTGTCTATCAGGTTTTATCTATTCTATCTCTACTTGAGTGCAATGTTCCTCAGGGGAGGGTCTATAGAGACACAGGAGCTCACCCTGATCCTTGGGAGAGGCCATGAACCCTGTGGGCGGCTGCTGGCAGGTAGACAAGCCACACAGAGGAAGGAGCAGAGACCCACCTCCTTGGCGGGGAGTTAGAATTAACTCCTAGCCTCAGTTGTGCCACTGAACTTGCTGAGTGACATCCCCTCTCCCAGCCTCAGTTTCCCCCTGTGTAAAATGGTGTGGACTGGGCTACATCTGTGGCTCTTAAACGATTTTGAAACCCTGAAGTAACCTCCCCTAAATAATGAATAGAAGCACCAAACTTTGCATGTGATTAGGGGAAGAGAGGTCACAAGCTTCTAAATTTGTCCCTCAGGCCTCTTCCTGTTCTGAGAGTGTGCCTCTCTGTGCTCTGGTTGTAGCATTGGCCCGGGGAGGCTCCAACCTAGGGCAGAGACTGGTTCCAATCCCCAGCTAAGTCTGGGGCTTACATCTGTCCGCGGGTGAGACCCATTCACGGAGACGATGACAGACCTGTGGGCTGGGACCTGCACGCCTGTGCCCTGGATGGGGCCTTATGATGGAGAAGGGAAGGCCTGTCAGATGCTGCACCATCCCGTTTTCCCAATTTGGGAGCTACAGAGGAAGGTGGGGAGGGCCACAAGGTGAGGGGAGCTGAGACAGGAACTCGGGGTGGGGTGAAGGAGCTGGGGGTGAGGAGCAGGGCTGGAGGGCTCTGGGAGAACAGGGACCTGGGCCCATGTGTCTCTCGGTTGGGGATCACCCTGTGCCAAAGCTGACGGGGAGCAGGAGCAGCCCCTGTGAGCCAGGGAGGGCTGCTCTCCCCTCATTGACTTAGGATCTGGGAGAAGGGGGTGGCCCTGGGCCAAACCAGGCACCACCCTTTCTCACCAGGTAGTGCCTCCCTGCACGTTCACACCCCATGCCCCGCTGGCAGGGGCTACTGCTGTAACCTGAGCCCTGGGTGCCAGGAGGGGGAGAGACCCACCCTGCCCTCCTAAATCCCACCAGCTCCCTTCCTGCACCAAGGCTCATGCAGGCCCAGCCCAGGGAAGAAAGGGTGTTCTCGGTGCACTTGGAACAGGTAAGGACTCAGGCCGGTGACAGGTTGTCAGCGGTTCTGAGGACAGCTTCATACCCCATGGCGGCCGACGCTGCACTGCCCTTTGATCCAGCCTTTGAAAGCTTGATTATGAGACACAGCCCATGTTTCCATAAAGGGGAGAACAATTGTTTCCAGCCCAGACAAAGGACTCTTTGTTCAGCACTGGACCTGGAGCCCCGGGAGGGGAGCCCCTGAGGGAGAAGAAGGACAGCTCCGCCCCGGGTGGGGAGGGGGTTGGGGCAGGGCAGCGCCGGGTGAGGCCGCTGGGTGAGGCCACTGCGTGGCTGCCACCAAGGCTGCCCATGATGGGCAAAGGGCATTAGGGACGTCCTGTCACCCTCCCAAGGAGTGTGCACAGGCCCGGGTTGGGATGGAAGGGGGCTCCTTCCTGAGCTGCTCCAGTCTTACCCCAAAGTGCAGGCAGTCTTTGTCCCAGTGAAGGCGAGGGTAGGAGTGTCCAGCTGCCAGCTGGGCAGTGCCCCCTTTGTTTGAGGAATGGGCTGGCTCCTCACTGCTAGTTTCCTGCATCTAAGCAAACAGATATCAGGATAGGGAGTGAGGAATTTGTGGCGCAAAGTGCCTGTGGGTTAGGAGAGTTTGGAAGTGGGAATGGAGAGGAGTACATGTTGGGGAGGGGGTAGTAATTATGAATGCAGCAGACTCTGGCCACTTTGGAGCTGGGCCTGTTTATCTCCATCTGCTCTCACAGCTTCCATGGGGCCTGGGCATAGAACACCCTCAGATTTTGCAAAACAAATCAGGCTGTTGGAGAGGGTGAGAACATTTCTTCCCTTTGAGAGCAAGGGGAAGAAGTCTGGATGAATGGTGGCTTCTGCCCAACCCCAGCTGCACCCCTTCCCCATTTGTTAGTTAAATTCAACCCCTTCCCTCCATCATCCTTTCTGTCCACATGGGAGGAGGCTTGGGGCCTGCCCTAGACAGATATGCCAGTCTGAGTTAGCTGTGGGGCAGGGAGCTGGGACATGGTGGGGAAGGAGTTGGGGGCCGGGTCTGGTATTTTATTGGGGCTGCACCTGGGGAGACCAGAAGGGCTCATGTGGGGGAAAGGTAAGTAGAAAGTGTTACATGCGGGCTCTCCAAACCTGACCAGACAGCCTGCTGAGCACACAGAGCTGAGGGTGCTGACCACCATGGTAAACGAGACTGCCTCCTGATGACGTTTCTGAGAATTGGAAGTTTGGTTGAAAAGGGACCTTTCAGTGGCAGGAGGAAGGCTCATGATGCAATTGTCCAGGATTAATGGAAACAGCAAGGTGGGGATTTTTGAGGTTAGGGTTCACAGAATTTTACAGAGCAAATGTCTGTTAACATCTTCCACTGAAGAATCGATGGACCTTTGGAGAATTTCCTAAAGGGAACAGTCAAGGCTTCTTTCAGGGCAGGAGTCTGCTGGAATGATAAAGATAATGGAATAGCTCAATCATGTTACTGGGCAGTAACTTGTGAGCTGGGCGCGGGGGGGTAATTTCAGTCTCAGGTGTAAGTTAAGAGGGGGTGGGGGCAGAGGGCGGCAGTTCTCTGGGGCTTCCTCTGGGCCTTGGGCTGGGGAGCGGAGGGGCAGCTGGCAGGTCTGTGGTCCTGAAGAGCAATGACCTCTGCACCAGGGGGAAAGAGAAGTCTTAAAGTTGGAGAACAGCAAGGAGAGAAACTCCAGCTGACCCCAGGAGAGGCCCGAGACCAAGGTATGTGGGCTGGGAACCAGGCTTGCAGGTGCCAAACCGGTCCCTGCCCAGGGAGACGGGCTGTGTTGACTTTGGCAGCTCCACCCCAAGCCTCCTCCTACCCCAGAAGGGCCTGAAACTGACACTGGGCCCCGCTGGGGGCGGGAGATGTTCCCAGCCCCATCCTGTTCAAGCTGGCTGGGGCAGGCTGTTTCCCTGGCAGAGGAAGCCAGCAGCAAGATATGTATGTGCGTGTGTGTGTGTGTGTGTGTGTGTGTGAGATCCAGGAGTGGGGGATATCTGGGCCCAGCTGGTTGAGGCCAGGGTTGGGGGGCATCAGGACCAAAGACAGTGACCTCATGGCCTCAATAGAAAATAGGATAGAGGTGAAAACCCAGCTAGGCAAGACCAATGGAGAGAGGAGATGACTTCAGGAACATCAGGTATCGTCCCGTGATGCACTTACAGCCACCTGAAATCTTGATATGTACTTCACTCATCACAACAAAGCATTTCATAAATGAGGAAACTAAGGCAGGAAAGCTTCAGTGACTACAGTCGGGCAACAGACAGGTGGGATGGAATTCAAAGTCAAGCTTGTGTGTCTTCAGAAGCCAACTCTTTGCTGGGCCACTTGGCAGCATTCTCCTGGGCTATTCAAGCATCTCGTTCCTGCAAATGCCAAGAGGGGAGATGAGCTCCCTCCACAGAGACCTCCAAAGGAGAGGGGGAGATGGGGAAGGGCAGTCCCCAGAGATGGGCAGGACCACAGATGGGGGGGAGATGACAGAAGGGAGAGGTGGGGAATGGGTGCGTGTGTAAAACCGATTTCACCACTACAAATTTTAAAAATCACTCTCGTATCTATTGTCCCTTTTCACAAAGAGATGGAGACCATTGAAATGGCCACCTGGAGAGCCAGTGAGGGACAGAGAAGGGCAAAGCAGGTGCAGAGTTAAGGTGTGTGTTCTCTTGGGGAGGTAGGAGGGAGGAGACATCCAGGGATAGAGGCCACTAGGAAAATAGGACAGAGGGGCAGAAGGAGCAGGGTGGCTGGAGACAGGCTGAGGTAGACCTGCACTCCCCACAGCTCCACCTCTGGGCCAGCTCCTGCAGTCGCCTCAGGTCCTCCAGCTTGTCACCATGGTGGTGGCTGGTCCAGGCTCTGCTGCCCATGGGCAGTCCCAATACCAAGACTTTGCCTTGCTGCAGGCTGCGGGATAGGCATGGGATTTTGTGAGTCAGAGATCCTAAGGGGAAGAAGGGGATGAGGCAGGTTCTGAGGAGGTGAGGGATGGTCCATCCTGATGGGTACTTTCTGTCTGGCTAAGGGTGACTCTTCACTGCCCTCGATTGAGAGAAACAGAGTGCCCAGCTCCTACAAGGGCCACCTTTCTTGACGAGGTCAGTAGAGGCTGGAGAACAGGAAGGGAGGAGAGTGA
Organism: Myrmecophaga tridactyla; assembly: GCA_004026745.1. NCBI lineage: Eukaryota > Metazoa > Chordata > Mammalia > Pilosa > Myrmecophagidae > Myrmecophaga > Myrmecophaga tridactyla. The sequence continues at coordinate 34,872 of PVIY010024415.1, forward strand.
GACCTAGGCTGGACCCCAGATTTCTCAGGCCCCAGGATCTCATCTTCACATTGTTTTTCTCATCAATATCTCAGCCTCTTCAAACATACCTTGGCCATATACTCCTTGAATTAAGCACCTTGTTTTTTTTTTTTTTCGGTAACTTTTGTTTTTATTAATTTCAAAATGTTTTTTAAAATACCAAAAAACACCAAACAAATGCAAACAGTTGTAACTTTTGATCATTCTGTTCTACCTATATAATTCTTCAGTAATTCACAATATCATTACGTAGTTGCATATTCATCATCATGATAATTTCTTGGAACATTTGCATCTATTCAGAAAAAGAAATAAAAAGAAAACAGAAAAAAATTCATACATACCATACTCCCCACCCCTCCGCCTCACTGATCACCAACATTTTACTCTAAATTTATTTTAACATTTGTTCCTCCTATTATTCATCTTTATTCCATATCTTTTACACATCTGTTGAAAAGGTAGATAAAAAGGAGCATCAAACATAAGGTTTTCACAATCATATAGTCACATTGCAAAAGTTGTATCATTATATAATCATCTTCAAGAACCATGGCTACTGGAACACAGCTCCACATTTCAGGCAGTTCCCTCCAGCCTCTCCATTGCATTTTGACTAACAAGGTGATATCTACTTAATGCGCAAGAATAACCTCCAGGATAACCTTAAGCGTCTTGTTTTAACTTTATTTCTAAAACTGGCAACCAACCGTCAAGTAGATATTATTGCATCCATTTTACAAATGAGGAAACTGAGTCCCAGAGAGGTCACATGCTTTGCTCCTGGGTTTAGGATTCTTTTGTAAGGGCCAAAGTTTCTCATGAGGCTCTTTGCTTCTAGTTTTGCCGCATCTCCCCTCTTTGTCATCATACCATCTGCTAGCTACTCACTCTCCTTTATGGATTTGGGAATTTGGATTGGAATCTCTCTTTCCACCCTGCTGTCATTCTGGTTGACTTCAGCGTCCACAGTAATAACCCATCCAATACCTTAACTTGTTTGTTCCTTGTCCTCAACTCCAATGACTTTCCTCTCCTCTCAACTTCACTCACCCATTCCCACGACCACATCCTTTTCTTTTTTGTCATCACTAGGAACTGCCCTGCCTCTTAAATCTTAAAGTCAAATATCCCATGAATTCCGTCCACCCAGTTTCTTCTATCCTATTTTGAAAAAGTTTATTTAACAAAGGCTAGCCTCCCGAAGACAGGAGGATAGCATTTTCCTCAGCTTTGTCTTCCTAAACTAGAAAGGTGAGGGGTGAGGGATATTTATTGGATTAAACAAAGGGAGGTGGGGCTAGGGATTCCAGGGCCATTGGCACATTGGGACTGGTTAGTAAACATTCGAATTAATGATTGCAAGTTGGTTATTGTCATTGGCTATGTCTTCATTTAAATTAAGGGTTGCAAGTTGGTTACTATTATTGGCCGATGGTCCTGTTATCTTGAGGAGGGGGCTTGGGACTTTGCTGGGATTTATGATGATAGGACCTCTTGCTTTCTTTCAGGTCCAGAATCCATCTTCCCTGCTGCTTCTGCCCACTTTGATTTCACTTGCAAGTTATTTTATGTCCCGGGGGCATCTCAAGTTCCGCTGTTTTCCCTTAGTTCTGTGGGGGAAAGAGCAGGAAATTGTCCTGGGTTAGATAAGGCCCTCCCAATTCGTAAAAGAGGGAAGTGAAAATTTTAACAGGTTAGCAAGAGAGAGGCTATTCTAGTGGGTTAGCACGTGCCAGTTTCAGGGGTGTGATTTTTACTATTATAGTTAGACAAAGCTTTCTCTTAGGTTAGCTTTTTTTTTCATCACATAGTTGTAGATTCATCACCATGATCATTTTTAGAACATTTGCATCACTCCAGAAAAAGAAATAAAAAGAAAAAAGAAAAACCCATACATCTTATACCCCTTACCTCTCTCTCTCATTGACCACTAGTATTGCAATCTACCCAATTTTTTTTTTTACCCCTTATCCCCCCATTCTTCTTATTGTTGTTACTATTTGTTAGAACTCAGCAAAATAAAATTCCAGTTTATTGCTGGGCAACATTATTTCACACGTACATCAAATAGGCCTCCCCAAATAAACAGCATCTTCAGACCAATTAAAAAAAGAAGGAAAAAAAAGGAAACCTTTACCTTGGGCCTTTTTAACCATTTCACACAAACCAACTATCTGTAGTACAGCTAAGTACATATACAGAAAAGTTACTAGAATGCTCGGAATCAGTTTGTATTTTTTTGTTTTGTTTTTACAAGGTTTTTTTTCCTTCCCTTGAGATTATAATGAGTATGGTCAGACCATAATCAAGTCAGAAGTGGGACAGAGAATGCTCCAAAGTCTGATTGGGTCATCGAAGATCATTAAAAATGGTTGACCCCTTATAATCTAGGAATGCCTAGAGTGTATAATAATAGTGAAATGCACAATGTACAAATTTTAAAAATGTTTTTGCATGAGGAAGAACAAAGGAATGTCATTATTGCAGGGTGCTGAAAATAGATGGTAATTAATATTTTAAAATGTCACCTTATGTGTGAGACTAAAGCAAAAAATGTTTGTTACAAAATTTATATTTTGACCAGAGCATTTCCTAATATAACTTATGTAGATAGTTTGATTGAACGTCATAAGTACTTGGAATCTCAGGTAGGACATGAGATTTTGTTGGTTTGTCCAGAGTGATGCCCCGATGAATCCCAGAGTGATTTGATCAGTGAGTGGAAAAGTATTTGCAACCCCCATTCGGGGAATGGTGAGAGTGGGGAGAAATTCAACTTCCCCAAGTTGAATTCTTGATATTCTCACAAGCAGGGTGGACAACCAAAGCTATAGGCTGAGCCCCCAGTCTTGGGGTTTGTTCATATGAAACTTAACCCCACAAAGGATAGGTCAAGTCTACTTAAAATTTAGGACTAAGAGTCACCCCCAAGAGTGCCTCTTTTGTTGCTCAGATGTGGCCTCTCTCTCCAGCCAACAGGACGAGCAGTCTCACCACCCTCCCCCTCTCTGCGTGGGACATAACTCCCAGGGGTGTGGACCTTCCTGGCAACGTGGGACAGAGATCCTGGAATGAGCTGAGACTCAGCAACAAGGGACTGAGAAAAACCCTAGAATGAGTTGAGAATTAACATCAAGGGATTGAGAGAAACTTCTTGACCAAAGGGGGAAGAGT
>PVIY010024416.1:0-38083 GCA_004026745.1 Myrmecophaga tridactyla
TAGCTTCTGGGGCGAGTATGGTGCCTCTAAAACTATGATCTACACCAGCAAATGCCTCATGTCATTCCCTTTTCCATTCACTCAGTTATGATTTCAAATCTCATCAAACGCATAAAATAGGAAGAACCTTAATATTATTTGGAACCTTACTTGCAAGAAAGCCTTAGAAATGGAGTTTTAAGTTTCCACCCTCAGCAGTGCAAGCAGGTGTACTGGAAGTAGTTGAAACAGATGTTGAGTGAGCCAGTCCATCCCTTTATTCATTCAAGAACCATCCATCTTCCCACAGTTTACCTCACTTCCACTAAGTGAGTCCCCTTTAAGCCTGTTGTTCCAGTAGTATGAGGACTCCAAAATGGCCATGTGGTCATGTTAAAATCTTCCAATGTAATTGAACCAATTTTGCACACCCTAGCAAAGGCATTCTTCTCTTAAGTACTAAGATCTTTAAACTAATAGAGCCCAGTCATAAAGATGGAAAATAAATATTTTTCCAGAGGTCATGAGGTATATTAGTGCCATACCCACCTCCATTCCTTGGCTCCTACATCCATGCACTCTTAGCTACCAGAGAAATAACATCACACATTGACTATTGATCCAGAGCACATATCACATTCCATAAGATAGCACAGCAATTTCACAGGCTGTTGTCTCCCAACTGATGAATTCTACAAGACCAAATATGTTCAGGTAATGGCAAACATGGCAAGACTAGTAAATCCTGTGTGTGTCAACAAGTCCCTCATTTCGTTTCCTATAAAATGAGTTCCCAAATCAGAAGCAATATAATGTGATTATCGTGATAATGAACAAATATTTAATAAATTTGTGTATTAGATGCTGACAGAGCATTATGAGAATGGAAATCACATTCGTATATAGAGTAAATATCTTTGAGGATGAAGAAAAATAACTCCCACCTTCATCATGGCAATGATCTGATACAAATGACTTATCACTAAGTGATTGTCCTCATTGATGTATGCTATGTTAGGTCTCAGTGGTACTCAGATGAGCCATGAGAGGGATAGTCCTTGTTGTTGAACCCGTGTAAAACCTCCAACCCTACCTCCATGGTTACTTTATTCATGAGACCTTTGAGCTGGCTTTGGGTGGCTGAGAAAGCTGATTGACATCCACATAACCTCCAAGATAAAGGTGTATTGATGTCCCTATTAGGTGAAAGAATAGCTTCTTGAGGTCTCCTCTTATTGGAATAGAGAAAGAAAACATTTAACAAACTGATAGCTGCATTTTGGGTATTGGATCCTCAGTTGATTTGCTCAGTGAGGAGACTAAAGATGAAACAGAAGCTTCAAATGGCATTAAACATGTTTAAATTTGCAATATCCCACTGTCATCCTCCAAGATCTATCTGGTGCAGATGATACAAGCTAGTTAAAAGTCTGAGGTATTCGGATAATACGAACTATTAAGTAAGTCCATACCAATTTGGAGTCTCTTTTTCTCCTAATCAATACCCTAACTTTCATATACGATACCTAATAAGGCTGAGAATCCAACCTACATTACAATTCCATAACCTGAAATGATGAACAGTATGCCTACTTTTTGCTTACATTAGCCCAGAGGCCGTAAGGCATACAATATTATTTTATGGCAGCCATATAAATTCTTCATGCTACCATCCATATTATGAGATAGAACTTGAAAACCCTAGACGAGTCATTTTCTTTCTTTAATTTCTCTAGCACAGTTAGAAATGGTCAATCTACTCCATGGTCTTTGCGTTTTCATTACAATAGTTTATTCTAGCAGTTACTCCATCTACCAAGGCCTGCTTCCATCTCACTTTATGACTGCAGGTGATATTTAGTAACTTTTCTGCTCTGTATGCTATGGACTCCCAGTGTCCAATCCTATTGGATGAGGGGGTTCCTCACTACTGTCAAACACAACCAGATAAGATAATCATTCCCAGATTACCATTTCTTGAGAGTCTGTGCCTGCAACCATTCCTGGAAACAACTGGTATAACAGTCATAAGGCAGTATCCAGTTTAATTAATATAAATTGTCAGGGATTAAAAGTTTAAAGAAACAAAATATAAACTTAGCTTCTGAAAACAACTGCCCAAGCCATAGTTCAGCAATAGGCCACAAGGAAATTATTGACAAAACCAGGAAACTGGCTTGTCATGTTAAGAATCTGTGGCCTAAGCCACTGCTCCAGAATACTATACCTCTGCTACAAAGGACATCAGCAAAATGAATTCGAGCATCATATGAGTGCATCTTATTTAAAAATCTAATTCTAATCTAGAAACCTAGCTGCAAAAGAGACCAGTGAGAGGAGTATAGGAAGATGTTGGAATAAGAAGCTCCAAGAATCAGTCCTCCACCAAAACAACTTTTGAACTGGCAGGAATTGTCTGAATCAACTGTTTTGAAACTTTGGAGTCTAGGGGAACATTGTGCAATGTTCAGACAGAGCTGGAGGAAAAGGCTGGTAAACTGCAGTAAACATTATTGAATTTCACCCTCAGTACAGCAGCTACCATTCCCCACTCCCTAGCCATGAGGCAGGCAGCAGTGGGACTACAGCCCAGGTGCCTGGTATAGCTTGCTGGTGCCAGGGTGGGCTATAAGGACCTAGTCCTCCAAACCCAGGGGGTGTGTGGTCTGATTGCTCATCACTGTTACTTGAGATCATAGGGGCCAGCTCTGAGGGAAGCCGTGATTTCAACCCCCTCAGTCAAAAGCTGCAGAGGAGCTTTAAAGAGACAGTACCTATTTTTTTCTTTTTTCTGTTGTCATTCCTAGTTTGGGAGCAAAAATAGTTTAGGAAAGTCACAAATTGATGGCTTCAGCCCACAACAACAACAACAAAAATCAGCAGTTCCTAAAGAATAGAAGATCTAGATTCCCATTATTCCAACTTAATACTCAGAAAGTCCAGTTCTCAACAGAAAATATTACAAAACACACAAAGAAACTGGAAAGCATGGCCCATTCATAGGGAGAAAGGAATTTCCAGAAACCATCCCTGAGGAATCTCATACATTGGAACCATTAGTTAAAGACTTTAAATCAACTGTCCTAAATGTGTTCAATGAGCTAAAGGACTCCATACACAAAGAACTAAAGGAAATCAGGAAAACATGTCTGAACAAAATTAAGATCTGCAAGTTACAAAAAGGAACCAAATAGAAATTTTGGAGCTGCAAAGCATAGTAATTGAAATGAAAACATCACTGGATGGATTAAACAGCACATTTAAATGGGTAGAAAAAAGGATCAGCAAACTTGAAGACATGACAATTGTAAGTATCCAGTGTGAGGAGCAGAAAGAAAAGACAATGGAGAAAAATGAATATACTCTGAGGGGCCTGTGGGCACCAACAGCAGTACCAACATGCATATCAACCAAGTCCCAGAAAGATGAGAGGGAAAAGAGAGAGATAGAGAGAAGCCGTAAAGGTATTTGAGGAAGTAACGACCCAAACTTCCCAAATCTTTGATACACATCCAGAAATCTCAACAAACACCAAGCAGGATAGTTTCTAAAAGATTTATACCAAGACACATTGTAGTTAAATTGTCAAAATCCACAAAGACAGGATTTTGAAATCAGCAAGAGAAATGACTTGTCATGTCCCAAGGGTTCCTAGTAAGACTAATAGCAGATTTCTCATCAGAAATCTTCCCTCCTCCTTTATATTTTTATTATCTCAGATTACATCTTTATACATTGTATACCCATTAATATAGATTTAAAACACTTGCCTATTAAGCCATATAGAGGGAAAAGAATTAAAAACCCAAAGTACAACAAAACTTGATTTGATTGATGGAGGCCAAAAGGAGTGGGATGGCATATTTAAAGTCCTTAAAAAACGGTCATCCATTCTCGCCTGCCATGCCAGGGATTTGGGTTCGATTCCCGGTGTCTTCCCATGCCAAAAAAAAGCTGTCATCCAAAACTTCGATATCTGGCAAAATTATCTTTCAAAAATGAAGGAGAAATTAAGACATTTCCAGATAAACAAAAGCTGAAAGATTCATTACCAGAAGACATGCCCTACAAGAAATGCTAAAAGGAGCCCTTCAGGCTGAAATAAAAGGACACAGAGTAACTAGAAGCCATGAGAAGAAATAAAGAATATTGGTAAAGGTAATTACACAGGTAAATATCAAATTGTGTATTGTTTTCTTTGGGTTTATAATTCTTGGCCCTCTATATGGCTTAATAAGCAAATGTTTTAAATCTATGTTAATGGGCTTACAATGTATAAAGATGTAATCTGAGATAATAGAAATACAAAGGGGCAGGGAAGGAAATAGGGAGGAGTAGAAAGTTTGTGTACTACTGGAACTAGGTTGGTACTAGTCACCAACTAATAACTAGTTTGTTATTAGTTTAAGATGTTTCTCGTAATTGCAAAGGTAATCACTAAGAAAATAATTTTAAAATATAAGGAAATAAAGCATATATATATATATATATATATATATATATATATATATATATGGAAAAGGAAAGAAGAAGGAAATCAAATGACGCACTACAAAAAACAACTAAATGGAAAAAAAGACAGTAATGGAGTATTTGCAATGGGTTTTTATATTTTACATCAAAAGTACAAGAAACAAAAGAAAATATAGGGCAGGCAATGGTGAGTGAGTGGCAGAGTTCTCGCCTGCCTTGCCAGAGACCCGAGTTTGGTTCCCAGTGCCTGCCCATGCAAAAAAATAGATAGATACATAGATGATAGATAGATAGATAGATAGATAGATAGATAGATAGATAGATAGATAGATAGATAGATAGTAGATAGATAGATAGTAGATAGATAGATAGATAGATAGATAGATAGATAGATAGATAGATAGATAGATAAAATGGACTTCATCAAAATTCAAAACTTTTATGCAATGGAGGATATTATCAAATAAGTGAAAAGACAACCTACAGAATGGGAGAAACTATTTGGAAACCACATATCTGACAAGGGTTTACTATATAGAATATATAAAGAACTCCCACAACTCAAAAGCAAAAAGACAAAGCAACTCCACACCCACTAGGATGGCTATTTTATTTAAAAAACTGAAAATAACAAGTATTGGCTAGGATGCAGGGAAACAGGAATCCTCATACATGGTTGGTGGAAATGTGAAATGGTGCAGCCACTGTGGAAAACAGTGCAGCAATTCTTCAAAAGTTAAACCTAGGATGACCATATGACCCAGCAATTCCACTCCCAGGTATATACGCAGAAGAATTGAAAGCAGGGGCTCGGACATATATTTGTACACCAGTATTCACCACGGCACTATCCACAATGGCCAAAAGGTGGAAGCAACCTATGTGTCCATGAACAGAAGAATGGGTCAGCAAACTGTGATACAGCCAGAAAATGGGAAATTATCCAGTTGTGAAAAAGAAGCGAAGTGCTGGTAGATGCTACAACACAGATGAAACCTGAAGACCTCATGATGAGTGAAATAAGCCAGACACAAAAGAATAAATAGTATGTGACTCTTCCTATATGAAATTCTTAGAATAAGCAAATTCACAGAGACAGAAAGCAGAATATTGGTTACCAGGGGTAAGGGAAGAGGAAAATGGGGTGCTATTTGCTAAATGGTACAAGTTTTGGATGGGATGATGGAAATGTATAGTTGTTAAAGGAACCCAGTATTGTCACGGTGCTTAATGTCAAAGAATGATCCACTTAAAATAGCTAAAATGATTTTCATGTTATGTATATTTTACCATGATTAAAAACAAATACATAAAATTTTTATAAAAGACAGGAAATATAATTTTTATTCTTCTAGCCTCTGTAATACAGAAAGAGATACTAAAAGGTTGGAATAAATGTTGATGAACCAATCCATAGAAAACACTCGCCCAGTTAACTCCTTAACACCCTTCAGACTTCTCAGCTAAAATTCCATCTCTGCAGGAAAACCTCCTCTGATCCCTAAATAAGTTCAGGACTACCTGTCATGTGCTATCTTAGCACTTTGTTCTTCCCAGCACTTGCTACATATCTCCAAGTTCAGTTAAGAAGCAGAGCCACTGTGAGCATGACAAGTTAAGGGATCCATTGTGGGAAACAGACTGCATGCAATTTGGGGAGGAGCTTGGGAGGTGAAGGTCCAAAACACAGAGTTAGAGAGTCAGAGGAAAGTCACTGCTGGTCATCATGAGATACTTGTGCAGGTGGCCAAGAGAGCTAGAGAAACTAGCTATCTTCAACTTCCAGAATGGGATTGTAAAGGGGAACTTCTGGAGAGGTCAATGGGAAGTGCTGTCCCTGCTGTCCCTGGGTAACTACCCTCTGTGCCTCGGTAGCCAAACATCTGGAGTGGGCAAAGGGCTGTTGCTATTCATTAAGGTCAGCAGTCAGGCTAAAAAGCTGGACACTAAGCAGAGGAGAATGCGAACCACAAAGATTTTCTGTGAATAATAGGCATTGCTTTACTTCCATATCCCAAACCTTTGTGCAAGTCCATCTGTTGGAACACTCTAACTCAACCAGATAGAAAAAGCAATTCTGGTAAACACGGTTCCCAGATTAACCCAACTCACCATAGAACCACCCAGCACACTATATTTTGTAATTGAATATGTGTGTGATTATCTGATCAAAATCTGTTTTCATTGTTTAATTATAAGTCCATCAGAACAGCGACCATTTCTGTTTTGCTCATCATCGCAGTAAGTGCCTGGTTTATTATATAGATCATCAATACATTTGTTGGAAGAATAAGTGATTCCTTTACATTGTAAGGGATGCATGCAAAATTTAACAGTAAAACAAAGCATTATGTTGGCAATGCATTCTTATACATTGCTAGCAGGCACAACCATTCTGGAGGGGAATTTGGCAATCTTTCACAAAACCAAAAACTGCATTTACCTTTGACCCAGAAACCTCACTCTAGGAACTTACCCAGATGAGTCACCTGCAATAGCATGAAAGCACATACGCACAAGGTCATTTATTGAAGCATTATTTGTATTTGCAAAATAGTGGATACAATCTAAATGCCCATCCAGAAGGAAAGGATTGGAAAAATTATGGTACATCCACACAATAGAGTATATGCAGTTGTTTAAAAAAGAATGAGGAAAATCTCTATATACTGATATGAAATGATTTCTAGGATGTATAGTTAGGTGAAGAAAGAAAAATGAAAAAATATCTATGCTATTATACCCTTCTTGCAAGGAAGAAGAGGATAAAAATAAATGTACATATATCTACTCATTTATGCAAAAGGATTACAGGAAGAATAATCCCGAAACTAATGGCATTGGCTACTGTGGTGGTTTGAAGCTGTACGTACCCCAGAAAATCCATTCCCATGGGTGTGAACCCACTGTTATTAGGGCCTTTTGATAAGGTTATCTCAGTTAAGGTGGGTCTCACCTCAGTCAGGATGGATCTTAATATTATTTAATCCTCTATAAAGAATGAAATTCAGAGAGAGAGAGAGAGAGAAAGTCACAGAAACAAGAAGCTGAAATCAGTGAAACCTGGAAGAGAAGTGAGAGATCAGCAGATGCTGCCAAGTGACAGGAGACAAGGGTAGCTGGTAGGCAGTCTTCAGGAAGAAAGCATCACTTTGATGATACCTTGATTTTGGACATTTTCCCAGCCTCAAAACCATAGTGAATAAATCTCCATGGCTTAACCCAACCCATTTCATGGTATTTGCTTTGAGCATCCTAGAAAACTAAAACAGCTACTATGACAGACATACCCTAGAGTGGCCTCCAATGAGTCACACCCTGGTTTGATCCCTTCCCCTTGACTTTGGGCAGTATCTGTGTCCAGCTTCCAACTAATAGACTATGGCAAAGGTGATGTGATTACATTATATCATATAACACTCCATCTTGGTAGATTGGAGTGAAAGATTCTCTCCCTGGCCTCGAAGAAGCCACATTGTGAACTGCAGGGGAGAGTGTGCTGGTTTGAAACTGTTGTGCATCCCAGAAAAGCCATGTCCTTCAGTCCTCACTTGATATTGTCGAGTGGGATATTTTTTATTAAGTTGTTTCCATGGAAATGTGGACAACCCAATTGTGGGTGGGACCTTCTGATTAGGTGGTTTCCATGAAGATGTGTCTCCACTCATTCAAGGTGGGGTTGCTTATTGGAGCCCTTCAAGAGGGAAGACGTTTCAGAACCCACCCAACCAGAGACTTTTGGATATGCAAAAAGAAAACACCCTAGGGAAGCCTTTTGAAATGAGAGACCTGGAGAGAAAGCTAGCAGACATCGCCATGTACCTTCCCAGCTGACAGAGGTGTTCTGGAACCATTGACCTTTCTTGAGCCAAGGTATCTTTCTCTGGATGCCTTAGTTTGGATGCTGTAAATTTGCAACTTAATAAATTCCCTTTTTAAAAGCCTCTCCATTTCTGATACATTGCATTCCAGCAGGTTTAGCAAACTAACCCAGAGAGGAACAACCTTTAGGAACCTCAGCCCTGTGGGTGTGAGTAAAAGAAATCTGCCAATAATCTGAATGAGCTCGGAAGAGGACCTTGGTCTCCAGGGGAGAACTTGGCCGGCCAACACCTTGATGGCAACCTTGTGAGATAAGCAACATACGATATTTTAAGTTGCTAAGTTTGTGCAGCTTGTCATGCGACAATAAATAGCAAATAATCGTTCATTAATGGGAGGGTGAGGATGAGGTGGGCAGACTGGAAAAATGGGAATAGGAGAGAAGGAGTGAGTGGACACAACACTTCTCTGGGTTTGTCTTTCAGTGTGGCTCCCACTCTTAGAACCATGACAGTGTTTCTCCTATTAAAATAAATAATGAAAAATCTGGAGACAGGTGCCACCCAAAGTGGAATACAAACAATCACAAATGGAATAAAATTATATACCTAATGAATGCATTAGACACACTGAGAGGGTAGGGAAAAAAAGACCTAACCTAAGTAACTCTGAAAAACAGTTTTTTGGCAGGATAGCATAAAGTTAAAGGTAAAAATCATGAGCACCAATACTGTACTCTCATAGTGAACTTGTAACCCCAGAGGCAAGGGCCAGCAGCTCTGAAACTAATCAATTTGTAAACTAAAATTGAACAAGTAAGTAAATATATGGTGAATAAAGATGCTCCTGTCAGAGAAAAGCATTATAAATAAGGAAAGGGGGGAGGTTAGAATAAGTCCTATGTTGGAATGAAAAGGAATCAGTAGGGACTCTTGGTGTATATATACAGATAGATAAATACTGAAATATACACAGACACATACAGACACAGACACACACATACAAACACAGAGTTTTTGATGGCTGAGAATGCCCAGAAGCAATGACATCCCAATAATCATGAGCAAATCTAGCTCCCAGATCTTGGTTTTTATAATATATTCTCAAATGAAAAGATTCATGGATCCTTTGAGAAATGTCTGATTCCATGGCTGGAACAAGGAAAATACAAAATAAGCTGGAAATATATTGTGGTGCCAGAAGGTAAGGAAGTGATAAAATAAAATGGCAAGGGCATTTCAAAAGGACACAGGTGTTAAATTTAAGGAGCCCTCCATGGCCCAAGCTGGAACAATTTGAGCAACCAAATAATGATGGTATTGGCTTATAAACCATAGATGAAAATGAATATCCATGAGTTCTGATTGATATAAATAATTGAATAAATAAATACAAGGAAGAGTTCATACCAGCAGTAGAATTAAAATTAATAAGTGTAGAAGGAGTAAAGGAAATAGAAAATCACCATTAGGCAAATATCAGTAATAATTTTTTCAGGCAAGGACTATTAATTGATGCTAAAATTAGCGATTAGAAGATTGATAGGAAACAGGATATTTGCATGGTCTTAAAGTCTCTCCTACAAGACACTCTTAATTACAAGAGGAAAATGAGTAACTTTACAGGGGAAACATCTGGCAGACACCACCTCAACCAAGTGATCAGGTTAATGTCAATAGTAGTAAGACATAATATCACTGATAAGATTCACTGAGAGGGCACAATCCAGCTTCTGTGATATGCTTGTCCCAAAGGCCAAAACCAAATTGAGGGAGATTCTATAAAAATGTAAAAACTGATCACTACTCTTCAAAAGTATCAAAGTCATGAAAAGCAAAGAAAGATGAAGGAAATGTCATGGATTGAAGGAGACTAAGGATACATGAAAACTACGTGCCATGTGAGATTCTGGACTGGGTCTTGAACCAGAAAAAAAAAGACATTAATGGGAAAACTGATGACACTTGAATTTGGGCTGTAGGTTAGTTAATAGTGAGTATCAATGTCAATTTCCTGGTTTCCATAACTTTTCTGTAAATGTAAAATTATTCCAAAATAAAAACATTTTTTTTTAAAGTAATGCCTGGGGACTGGAGAAAAATATGGAAATATTTAACTTTCCCACCTGGGAAACCCCAGATACTCTCTCAAACACTAGGGACTTCCAAATTAATAGGCCAAGCTGTTGCTCTTGAGACATGGTCTTGTGAAGCTTATTTCTGTAAGCAGAGATCCTAAACTCACCTGTAATTATGCCTAAGAGTTACGTCCAGAGAACCTCTTTTGTTGCTCAGATGTGGCCTCTCTCTCTTTAAGCCCAACTCTGCAAGTGAAATCATTACTCTCCCCCTTACATGGGACATGACGTCTAGGAGTGTGAGTCTCCCTGGCAACGTGGGACATGACTCCCAGGGATGAGCCTGGTCTTGGCACCATGGGACTGACAATGTCTGCCTGACCAAAAAGGGGGAGAATAAATGTTAGAAAATAAGGTATCAGTGACTAAGAGAGTTCAAATAGAGTCAAGAGGCTATTCTGGAGGCTACTCTTATGCATGATTCAGCTAGATAATGTTAATTGTCACCAACCAACATCATTCCTGTTAACCCTAAAGAACACCCAGAGCTCTATCTGGGATCCTACAAAAGTTGCATTCACTAAGTTTACTTTCTAGAAACCTACAACCCCCATATGGTTCCTAGGCCAGAATAATCCTGAAATCCAGGGGGGCCAGCCTTTCCAAGAACATCAACCAGTTCCATCCCTCTATCCCATATTATCGGCACCCTTTTTCACCATGAAAAAAAGTTAGAATGGACATAACCCAAATATCCCCAAAGATTGGGAGAAGGAGGAGTTATAACAGAGAAGATAGGATTTAACAAATGAGTTTGACTTCTGAATACTGAATATTGATATTTCTTTTCAGTCTCCAGTGTCTCAGAGCTGTTAAAAGGAAAAACCTAAAATTGTGGAGCTAAAACCCATACCAAACTTTGAAATCTGTTGCCTAACTACCTGTTAAAATGTACTTTGAAATGTATTGCTTTTTTGTATATATATTTCACAATTAAAAATGTTTAAAATTTTTTTTTAAATAATGCATGCTCATAAAGAAACATTAGAAAACAGAAGCCAGTAGAAAAATTTCAAGCACAATCCTGATATCTGAAAATATTCAGTCAATATGTTGATTCTCTTCATTATTAATAATTTAAGAAAACTTTTCTGAGCACTTACCATGATCAAAGCACCTCTTCTTCAAGCACATTCATCCTTGCACCCACCCCTCACCCACTCACATTCCTGCCGCCCCTTTATCTTTATTGTTTCTTTCCGAATAGCATTTAGCGCTATTTAGCATGCTTTATAATTTATGCGTCTTGTATATTGTCTGTTTCTCTCCACTAACATATAAGCTCTATGAGAGTGGAGATTTTTGTTTTATTAACTGATGTTACTACTCCAAGCATACATTAATCATTGGAATAGAGTGGGCCCTCAATAAATATTCCTTGAATGAAGGAAGTTGGACAAATCATGGACTTTGAATACCCAAAAAGATGGGAAAAGGAGAGGCAGCATCTGATATCATGAGAGTCCTTGAGTGTTGGCGCACTTCTAAAACCTGGAGATGACACCAGAGGCAAGTGCCACCAGGACATATGGAGAAGGAGGCAGATCTGCCTGGTATAGAAACAATAATATTCCAAAAGCAAGCTATTTACAAAAAGTGATGGTTCAGCCCCTATGGGTGAGACCTCTGAACTTTGACTTAAGTATAAAGTCAAAGAATGGGAAAACCCAGATGTAGAAAGTAAAAGAAGCTGATAGAGATCCTTGAAGGATTAGGACTTGAAATAAATTATATTTTCAAGATGAACAATGCCTGGGTGACTTTTAGTCAGGATAAGTTAGGTTATGATGCAGTAACTACCAGGCTCAATTATCAGTGGCTTAATACAGCAAAAGTTTATTTCTCACTCACACTGAGTCCACAGAGGGTCAGCATGGCTCTCAAGGACAGCTGGCCCTCATGCTGTGACTGCTTCCCCCTTCTATCACATGGTTCCACTATCAGAGGCAGAGAAAGGTTGAGGAATTACACATGGTTTTTGCTCATCTCCACCTGGAAGGGAAACCCAGCGTCGATGTTCATGCTTTAGTAGCCAGAGCTGGTCTCCTGGCCCCGCTACCTGCAAGGGGCTGGACAACGAGGGGAGCAGATGGAATGTTTGTGAGCACCACAGCCTCTGCCACAGTAGCGTGACTTTTTCAGGCCTGACGTTGGGGGGTGTTTATATAATAAGGCCATGGAAATTAAATTCTTGGCACTTACTAGAGGTCAGGGAAAAAGATGTTTGCTTTACAAGTTAAAGCTGGAGTCACTGTGTCTCTGAAGGCTGAGGAAGTAAAGAGCAACAGATCCAAGAAGCATTAATCAGTCCTGTCTCCAAAAGAGGTGAGGATTAGGGTTGATGTGGAGAGAATGCTTTGGTCGAAACTTCAAGGACAGCCTCTGGCTTTTTCCAGTGAAATGTGGGAAGGAGACGGGGAGGAGAAGAAGAGAAGGTAGAGACACTAGTCCAAATCAGTGGGAAGGGGAACAGCCACCCTGCCACACCCCTTTCTCTGCTGGACTGTGGGGACCCCATGGGCTGGACTAGGGGATATGGGTCCTGGAACTTCACAACAAGCTTGGTACGTACTTCTTGTGAATGACTGTTGGAATGAATGAATGGTACTAAATGCCCTCTTACCTATTCCCAAATGCCATGTTTAGCAGAAGAAAAGAGCAATCCTCAGTCTGCCAATGGTCCCACTGGTTGTACAATCGAGGCTACAGCCTGCGAAGCAGATGGGCCCTGCCCATTCCTGGATGTGGGTGCTGGTCAGTGACTGGGACTCACACCCAGAGCCAATGAGGGGAATCTACTCTGTTAGGAGCCGAGTCCTGGGGATCTAAAATTTATTCTGGCATCTGCTAATAGTACGTAAGCTTTTCCATCCTCAATTCTGCCCTACAAATTGATGAGGGGAAGAAACAGGGATTTACCAGGGCCCTCCACATGCCAAACTGTGAGGCCACCAACTGGCCACACCCCATCCCCATCCCTCACAAGCCCCAACCCCCCAGAAGAGCAGCTATTTAAGGGGAGCTGGAGTTCAGGATAAGCAGGACAGTCACTTAGAGCTATCAACCCCAACATCCTCTGAGAGGTAAATACCTAGAAATTAATGTCTGACAGGCAGAGGAGTTACTGCTCCCTTCCTACCTTTGAGAGCATCTGTGCCATGCATGTGTGTGCAGGTGGGCACCTATGTGCAAGAGCATGATTTGGTATGTACAAGGGGCTATGTACACAAGTGTGTGGTGTGGGTATGTGACGGTATCGTACAGAGGGGATGTTTGCACTGCTGTGGGAGCTCGAGTGAGTGTATGTGTACATGTGTGTGTGAGTACGCGTGTGTGGGGGGGGCTGGAAAGTCATGCGAAGAAAGGGTACCCCATTATAGTTCTAGATAAAAATACTGGGGATTGGTATCCAGAGAAGGAATTCTCAAGCCTTAAATTCAGTAAGGGGACATGCCAGGTGTGTCTGATGGGGGGAAATGCAGCCTCTGACCTGGGGAAGCCCCCAGTTTGCTGGGATTAACTGGATCCCAATCACAAATGCTCCTTCTCCATGGAAGGTCTCATTAGTGTATTAGCTGGAAGGTCTGGGTGGGTCTGAGGGCCTGGATGTGTACAAAAGCATTAGGCAGCAATGGGAAGAGTCAGCTGTGTGTGTGTCTGTGTGTGTGTGTGTCCTGGACTCAGCCTGGGATGAAACAGCATGACTGAGTTCCTTCGCAAAGTCACTTGTGCTGGGCAGTCCAGCTGAGACCAGCTGGGAGAGGTGTCCAGGCCAGTCCAACCCCATTTCTCCCTCGCAGAACTCTCAGAATGAAGAACCTCCTGCTGTTGGCAGTGATTGCTGCCTTTGGTAAGAGCTGGCCTGATCTCTGACTCCCAGGGGGACAGCCCAGGGAGGGGAGCACCCCACCCTATTCTTCCCTCCCATCGCCGTAGGGCCTCTCTCCACAAGTGGGGGAGAGGGACGAATGGTGTAAGGGAAGCAGCAGAGAGAGGGAGGCAGAAAGGAAGGACACTCTCATTTCCTTCCAGGCCTGCTGCAGGTCCATGGGAATTTGCTGGATTTCCGGAGAATGATCAAATCTGTGACAGGAAAAGAAGCTACATCCGATTATGGCTTTTACGGTTGCCACTGTGGTGTTGGTGGCAAAGGATCCCCCAAGGATGCGACAGACAGGTGAGGCCCCCCACGGCCCTCCCTTCCTTCTGCTCACTTCTGGCCCAGGCTGGTCTGATAACTGCAAGGGCGCTGCTGTCATCAGCACACAGCCCAGGAGGCCTCAGCCGGAAGGGAGCCAGCATGGTGGAGACTCCAAAGTTATGAGTCTCTGCCCAGTGTCGAGGAGAGAGCCAGGGGGCGCCAGCCCTCCTTGAGCGGGGAAAGCAGCCACAGTTGGATGTCCTCACCACAGGTGCTGTGTTGAACACGACTGCTGCTACTACCGTCTGCAGAAACGTGGGTGTGGCACCAAACTTCTGAGCTACAAGTTTACCTCCCACGGGGGCAAGATCGTCTGCGGTAAGAATGAGTCCCACAACCCCATCCAGTTTCCTTTCTTCCTTTGACTGCGTGCCCCCTGTGCCGGGTACAGTGCTGGGCACCAGAGAGAGAGCTCATAGTCAAGAGGGAAGTAAAGAAAATGAAACACAGCACAAAGTTGAGGAAGGAAGTGCGAAAAGAAAGGGCCCTTAACATAGCCTGAGGCTCAAGGAAGTCTCCGGGACATCTAAGCTGAGACTTAAAGGCTGTGCAGGCCAACCAAGGGAAAGGCCAAGAAGAGGGGACAGCATGGCCAAATGCATGGGGGTGTGCTCAAGGGAACTGTAAGCAATTTTGTGTTGCTGAATGGAAACAAGGGGGAAGAGAAGGAGGGATGAGAGATGATACAGGAGGGATAGAGAGGGGCTACATCAAGCAGGGCCTTTAAGACCATGTTGTATTTAGACTTTCTCTTAAAGCCACGAGGAGATATTAAGCAAAGGAATCACCTCATCAGATTTGCATTTCATAAGACTCACTCTGGCTGCAAATGGGTGGGTGGGGAGGGGATAGAAAGTGAGAAGGCTATTGCCATAATCCAGACAAGAGATAGTGAAAGCTTGACATAACACAGTGGCGGTCAAGATGGAAAGGAGTAAAGATGCAATTGAGAAGTAGAATCAGAATAGCTCAGAGACTGAGTAGGGGGTAAGGAGAGAGAGCTGTTGAGTGGGTACGTGACTATGTGGACATTAGTGCCACAATAAAAACAAAGACAACAGCCTTGTGCAGGGTGCGGGAAGGAGGAAGAAGAATTCTGTTCGGGGCATAGTGAGTTGAAGGGGCTTCTGAAATGCCCAGGGGGCTGTTCAGCAGGCAACTGAATGCATGAACTTGTACCTCAGGTCTGGACTGGGGTCTTAGAGTCAGGAGTCAACATCAAAGAGCTGAGAGTTGGATATGATCACCCATTTGATGTTTAAGGGCACTTAAAGGAGACAGAAGACGTTTCATTAGAAAGGAAGAAGAGCCCATAGAGGAGGGTCAAAGAAGATGGTAAGAAGAGAGTTGCAAGTACAGCTGATTTAACGGAAGAGTCCACCATGATAAGGGCTGAGAAAAGTCCTTTGGATCTAGAGGCAGGAGGGCCACTGAGGACCTCCGTAAGAGCTGTTTCCATAGTTGGGTTGGGGAGTGAGTGGCTAGTGAAGAAGTGGAGATAGTAAGTGTAAACAACTTTTTGGAGAATATTTCTCTCCACAATGGAGGTGAGAGATGGTGTGGTTACTGGAAAGATTTACTCAGTGTCCCCACATAGCACATCCAAGAGTGGGATTTTAAGAGGCCATGGACTCTCAATCAACAGCCTAAGAGTTAAGATCAGAAATTATGTCTCCCCAGTGATAGCCTCTCCGTAGGGTCATGTATTTTTAGAAGGCTTTGGGTTGCAGGCAGCAAGATGCCCAACTAGAATTGGCTTAGATAATGGGGATGGATGACTCATATAACAGCAGGTCTGGAACGGGGCAGTGGAAGGGCTGTGGTAGCTTCTCAACCATATCATCAAGGGCCCAGAGTTTTCCCAACTTTCTGCTCTGCCATGTTGGAAATATCTACACACACAGTGACAATGCAGCTCCAAGCATTGTGGTCTCACCCAACGAAAAGGATGCTCTCTTTGCACATCTTTTTTTTTTGAGGGAAGAAATTAATCCTTCCCAGAAACCCCAGCAGACTTCCCCTTGTGAATCATTGGCCAGAATGGGGTCACATGCTACCCTGAAACCCATCACTGCAAAGGAAGAAAAGGGATGACCATGACCAGCTTATACCAATCATAAGCGATTCCCAGGGGCTGGGCGCTTTGCCACGCAGACAAATCTGTTAGCATGAAGGAAGAAGCAAGGGCGTGAGGAAGGCATTAACACCATCACCACCACTTGGCTGCTATGTGGTCCCCTCAGAATGGAAGCCGGCTTTCCTAGGACAGGTCTTCTGTACTCCCATCAGTCAGAAATATCTGCCGCATTGGTGATTGAGACTTAGAGTTTCTGGAGGACAGGGGCTGTTTCTTCTCCCCAAAGTAAGAAGAAGTCATAGACTATTAATGAACTCTCAAACGGTGTTTATTTTCTTGTGATTTCAGCGAAGCAGGACTCTTGTAGGAGTCAGCTCTGTCAATGTGATAAGAACGCTGCCTACTGTTTTGCAAGAAACCTGAAAACCTATAATAAGAAGTACCAGTACTACTCTAACAAAAAGTGCAGTGGACGTTCCCCCCGCTGCTGAGTCCCCTGTCCCCAGACCCCTCACCACCTGGTACTGTTTCCTTCTCTCACACCCCCGCTCCCTGCCCAGACCACGTTCCCAGGGGATGAAAACAGCACCCCTCTCCCATCCTAGAGGTAGTCAGAGGCTCCCCTTCTGTCCCTGCCCAAAAGGAGATGCACAGCTCAGGTCACACATGCCTGGCCCCTCCCTCTGCATCCCTGGCCTGCAGGTCTCTCCCTGGAGGGTGGGGAGGGGGTGCTCCGCCCTTTTCCTCCAAGTCCAATTTCCTATTTTAGCCGGAGCAGCTACATTCCTGGGGCCTCTTCTAAATAAAGCAATTAATTGGCAAGCTGTGTGAGTTGTATGTGTATGTGCCTGTATGTGTGTGTGTGTTCACAGCTCCTGAAACTGATGGGGTCCTGGGAAGTGGGTGTTGCGTGCATCGCTAATGTGAAAACAAACTGGTACACAGCAACCCAGCGGAGAGGTTGAAATTCCAGGCTCTAGAGTCAGACTACCTGGGCACAAGCCCACCTCCACCATCTACGCACGTATGACCTAGGGCAAGTTGCTTTTCCCCCCTAAACATTAGTTCTCTCCTCCATAAAATGGAGATAATATTGCATAGGGCTGCCTGAGAGTTAAATGAGACAATGAATTAAAAGACTGGGTCTCTCCATCGCCGTCATTAGTATTACAAGTGAAACTGTCTGGCTCCACTTCCCTGTGCAAGGGCAGCTCCTGCTGGCCTCTCGGGGAAAACAGAAATGTTGGTCTAAATGTACTGGGGAGCTGTACTCAACATCATCTGCAAGCGATGTCTTCCCCGCTTGCTGCCAGCCTCATGGAAGAGAAGTGGGGGGTTGAGGGACCACTGGCCACCAGTCTCCTGGTCCCTTTCCCCCAGGGCCAACTTCCTGGGGCATGTAAGCTGTGCAGACCTACAGGGCTCCGGGCTCAGAAGGGCCCCACGCTTGGTTTAATGTGATGCTGGGGCCACCTTGAAATTCTGAACAATTCTTAAACACGGGGCCCTGTGTTTGCTTTCGACATTGGGGTCCCAATTTATGCAACTGGTCCTGCCTTGCAGGATTCTTCTTCTCTTGTCATCCAGGGTTCTTCTGGAACCAGCTATAGGCCCACCTCTTTCTTTACTGACCTATATAAAACCACCCTGCTGCAGGGGCACAGCTCAGCGGCTCTGCACTCACCCTTTTTTATGTAATTCTTCTTCCCAGAATGGGCACCTTTTCCTAGTTCTGTATGAAGAAGCTTCATTTTCTGGAGGCAGCCTGATCACATTTGTTCTCACTCTTAATAAGAGAAGCACAAATTAAAATTCCACTGAGATAACGTGTTTATCTATGACAATGGATAAAAATTCAAAAATCCTCTTCTCTGCTGGAGAGGACACATGGGGAAACCGGCTGTCTGCTCTGTAGCTGGTAAGAAGGCAAAAATGCTCACTGAGAGCAAATCGAACTATCAAAATTATAAATGCATTTATCTTTTGACTCTCAAGTCCACTT
This sequence comes from Myrmecophaga tridactyla, assembly GCA_004026745.1. Lineage (NCBI taxonomy): Eukaryota > Metazoa > Chordata > Mammalia > Pilosa > Myrmecophagidae > Myrmecophaga > Myrmecophaga tridactyla. Next base: position 18,692 of record PVIY010024416.1, read on the forward strand.
CTAGAAATTCACCCTATGCATGCACACACACACACACACACACACATACACACACACAGTGGTGCATGAGCAAGTTTGTTCATTGCATCACAGCTCCAAATTTGGTAGAAATAACCCAAGTGTCCATGTGGAGGGACCAGAAAGTTCAGTAAACAATAGTGTGTTGGTTTGAAGTTGTGTGTACCCCAAAGAAGATCATGTTCAGGAAAGATCAGCCAATCCATTCCCGTGGATATTGATTTATTGCGGGTGGGACAATTTGATTAGGCGATTTCAATTGAGATGTGATCCACTCATTCAAGGTGGATCTTAATTCTCTTCCTGGAATCCTTCATAACAGCATAAAAGACAGAGAGAAGACACAAAGATAAAAAAAAAAAAAAAAAACTCCAGAGATGCAAAGAGTGACAGAAGCTAAAAGAGAGAAACCCACAGAAGCTCAGAGAAGGCACAGAAGCCAGAAGTTGGAAGCAACGAAACGTGGAAAAGAAGGAAGAGACCAGCAGACGTCACCATGTGCTTTCCTGTGTGACAGAAAGGTCCTGGATCGCCAGCAGCCTTTCTTCAGGAAGAGGTGTCCACCTGATCATTCCCTGATTTGGACATTTTCACAGGCCCAGAATTGTAAAATCGTAAGTTAATAAATCCCATTGTTAAAAGCCAACCCGTTTCTGGTATATTTCATCAGCTTTAGTAAACCCAAACAGATGGTAAATCCACCCGATGGGCCACAGTACAGCTGTTTATGTAGCTGGTAAGAAGGCAAAATGCCTTGAATTTGATGGAAATAACTTAAGTGTCCATGTAGAAGGACTAGTAAGTTAAATAGACAATGGTGTGTTTATTTCTCCAGGGACCTTTCTCTGCTCTGACATAGAAAATTCTCCAGGGTATGGAGATAAGAACACTATAAGCAGTGTTCTATATTTATGCAGAGAAGGTAGGGGATATGAATTTGTATTTGCCAACATTTGCATAAACACTGAACGAACACAACAGAAGCTAAGAAAAATGATTACCTGCTAGGCACAGGGCTGGCAGGGAAATGAGGTGAGCACAGACCGAATGAGAAGATGTGTCGAGGTACAACTTTCTATATTGCTTTGATTTTTTTAACCTTATGAATGCATTTCTCATTTTAAAAAAAAAAAGTGAAAATCACCACATATATACAAACATTCTTCTTCCAAAGACAGATTTTAAGTCTCTGACACAATGTAGTTTTAGGGATTGGTGACAATGGCCTGTTTTTGTACAGCTGGCAAGCTAGGAATGTTTTTTTAACATTTCTTTAATGGTTGAGAAAAGTAAAAAGAAGAAGAATATTTCATGAGTTCTTGAAATATTCACATGAAAATGATATTTAACTCAAATTTTAGTGCTAATAATAAAGTTTTATTGGAATACAGCCATGATTCTCAGACTCTCCCTGTTGAAGGACTAGATGTCTTATTTATTTTTTTTGCATAGGCAGGCACCCGGAATCGAACCCAGGTCTCCGGCACGGCAGGTGAAAACTCTGCCTGCTAAGCCACCGTGGCCCGCCCCCAGATTTTTTTTATATTTCCCAAATCTGTCTCAGACCACTACTTTTGTAACAGAAAAGACACACACAATACAAACCTAAGTATTGTATTATTAGATTTGACCAACATAAAATCACTCTACCAAATTTCTTTAAGGTATCTAAACGCTGTCTCTGTACTTACCTCACATGGACTAGAAACTGTTCATGGACCAAACTTTAGAAAGCAGAGGCTGAAATCATAGTGAGGAAAGAAAAATGCCTTTGACAATTTTATAATTAGCCATATGTTTTTGGAATGCATTTTTTTTTAACACGGGCAGGCACCAGGAATCGAACCCGGGTCTCCAGCATGACAGGCGACAACTCTGCCACTGAGCCACCATTGCCCTTAGCAGTATGTTTTTGTCCCTTGCCTTGGCATAAGTACCATTTATTCCTAGGTAGACAGAGTTGCTTCCTTTCTTACTACCCTCAAGAGCTGCTAGAGTAAGGATTATTCCAGAATGATTGCTCTTGAGCTTCAAAAGAAAGGCTCTGAAATGCCCTTTTAAATAAAGCCCCGATTTAACATTTGCCACGGTCTTTTTTTTTTCTAATATTTTTATTGACAAACATAGTCACACACATACAGTCCATATATGATGTATAATCAATAGCTCACAATATCATCACATATTTGTGGATTCGTCATCATGATCATTTTTAGAACATTTGCATCACTCCAGAAAAATAAATAGAAAGAAAAAATCATATACCCCAAACCCCATACCCCTCCCTCTCATTGGCCACTAGTATTTCAATCTACCCAATTTAATTTACCCTTTATCCCTCCTGTCATTAATTTTTTATCCATATTTTTTTATTCATCCGTCCATACCCTGGATTAAAGGAGCATCAGACATAAGGTTTTCAAAATCACACAGTCACAGTGTAAAAGCTATATAGTTACACAATTGTCTTCAAGAATCAATTGCCATGGCCTTTTCTTCTGCCCTGATCTAGGGGAAGAGAAAGGGAATGGCTTTACTCTCATTTTAGCAGAGACTCTGCACTTTTCAGTTGAGTCACTTTCCAGTGATATTTTCAGTGTAAGTCTTTGTGTGCAAAATTTTGGAGTCCTTTGGAGCCCTTCTGTTTCTCAGAACATTTCTTTTACAACTTCACATTAAGTAACAATTTGAAAAGATATGATAGTCGAGGTTCAATCTTTTTCTTTTATACCTTAGAAATATTCCTCCATTTTTCTTCCTGTCTTCAGTATTGCTAGTGAGAAGTATCTACTAATCTGTCACCTAAATTTAGCTAGTTATCTGCGCTTTCATTCTGGAATCCTCTAGAATTTCTCTCTTGGTCTAAAATGTTCTTAAATTTCACAATATGTCTAGTCATCAGTGTTTATTTGATTTGTTTGCCCTCTTGAGCCTTCTCATCGTTTCTTAATTGTAGGAGTTTTATATTCATTCTTTCTTTGACTATTTCCTTCCCTTCATTTTTCCTTTTCTGGAATGTCTATTATTTGGATGTTGGCACATTATCTTCCATATCGCTTAGATTTTCTTGTCTATTTTCTTTCTCTAATTTCTCCTTGATCTTTCTTCTGCCTCCTGGGAGAATTCCTCAATCTAAGCTTCCAATTCCCATGTTATTTTTACACTGAATCCATCCTGCTGATTATTCCATTAAAACAGTTATATTCTTTGCAATTAACATTTACACTTGGCTCTTTTTTAAAGATATCTCATTCTTGCCTTATATTGCTAATATCCCCTTTTCACTACTTACATAGGGTTGACATATTTATGTTATATTCTTACTCATCCATTCCAGCAGTTCTGTTCCGGATGGTAGATGTTATCAAGTATTTTTCTTTTTTTCCAGTAGGTGTAGTGTATGTGCCTCAAGGTGAAGTTAGGAAGAAGGAAGAGGATGAATCCCGGATTCGATGATTCCCATTTTCTGCCACTGTCCAGGCTGAACCTCCGGTCAGGTTTCATTATTAAATGCCTGGGAAGCAGTAGCACCACAGGAAGCTAAACACTCCCAGGACTGCAATCAGCCATCACTGGGGTTTGGGGTTCAGGGAGAGAATTGAGACGAAAGCTTAAGGGTAGCTGAGCAGCCTGCATCTGTTTTCAAGAATCCTTCACCCCAGCAGGGCTTTTGGACAGTCTTAATATTATCTCCAGAATGTCAGCACCTCGGCTTCTAGAGTGAAGGGGCAGGGAATGATCATTTCAAAGCAAACTTGAAATCTTCTATGCTGGTTTGAAAGGCTGTATGCCCCCTAGAAAAGCCATGTTTTAATCAAAATCCCATATCATAAAGGTAGAATAATCCCTATTCAATACTGTATGTTTGAAACTGTAATCAGATCATCTCCCTGGATGATGTGATTTAGTCAAGAGTGGTTGTTAAACTGGATTAGGTGACGACATGTCTTCACCCATTTGGGTGTGTCTTGATTAGTTTCTGAAGTCCCATAAAAGAGGAAACACTTTGGAGAATAAGAGATTCAGAGAGAGCAGAGCAGAACCACATAGCCATGAGAAGCAGAGAGTCCACCAGCCAGTGACCTTTGGAGATGAAGAAGGAAAACGCCTCCTGGGGAGCTTCATGAAACCAGAAGCCAGGAGAGAAAGCTAGCAGATGCCGCCGTGTTCACCATGTGCCCTTCCAGCTGAGAGAAGCCCTGACTGTGTTCACCATGTGCCTTCTCACTTGAGAGAGAAACCCTGAACTTCATCAGCCTTCTTGAACCAAGGTATCTTTCCCAGGATGCCTTAGATTGGACATTTCTATAGACTTTGCTTTAATTGGGACATTTTCTCGGCCTTATAACTGTAAACTAGTAGCTTATTAAATTCCCCTTTTTAAAAGCCATTCTGCTTCTGGTATAGTGCATTCCGGCAGCTAGCAAACTAGAACATCTTTCCTCCTACTGTCATTCCAAGGCAAACTCAAAAGTGTCTTGCCATTGCTTGCCAAACCTGGCTTTCCTCTGATTCAGAGCACACCCAGCCCCCTCTCCCTACAAACTCATGTCTCATCTTCTTCTGGACCCTGGACAGGTTCTTTAGTTGGTTCCTCAAATCCAAGCTTCCCTCTGAGATCTGCAGGTTTGCAGGAGTGGTTTTGGCAAAGGAGCCAGCAGCCCATGATAATTTGCAATCTTGGCAGGAAAAAAAGGGAAAGTTATAACACAATATCTTATGCATAATTTAAAAGCACATGCAGAGTCACCCAAACACCAAGTATTTTTCAAGTATTTTATATATCTAAGTAAACATATGGAGGGTACATTTGTAGTGGAGATGTAGGATGAAGAAAAAAATGAATAAAATTAAACAAAACCAGTTTCTTATACAAACTAATGATAATAGTGTGCGATGAAGAGAAATCATGATGCATGTAGATTAAGCAGCTGATCAAATCACCTTATAGTTGACAGAGTGCAAGTGATAGAGTGAGACCTCAAACCCAGAGCTGTCTGGACCCAAAATCTGCATTCTTCCTGATGCCCCATGATGTTCGAAATTTCAACGAAGCTGTCAGTGTGTATCATGTTGGCCCACTGAGCCTCTGGGTCTTCCCCTCTAGCCTGTATGAAATACGCATTTCCCAAGTATTGATATCTCTGGGCTGTATTAGCAGAGATCATAGATAAACCAAAAATCATTTTTATTTTGCTTTTGTCCTCAGCTGTAGGATGCAGTTAAACTAGTACATCCTTCCTCATAGCAGGTGAAATGACGTCAAGTTCATGCTGAGTGGCAGAAAGTGGCCATTGGGACTGAACACTTTCTGTGCATGATTTAATGAGAGATTAATTAAGTAATAATTGAGCAAAGGCCAGATGGTAGGAAGCTCACAGACAGAAACCACATCTGCTACACCATTAGCATAGGGCCCAGCTTGGTTATCTCAACTTGCTGTTGAGGGTCCAGGAGATGGGCAAAGCTGGAAAGACTCTGGGGATGCACATGAATTGTGCCCCATGCAATCAATCCCTTGAGCCACTCAGATCAACTCATGCCCTCCTATTATACCCAGCTTATAACATGGGGCCTCTATTATTTTATGATAATAAGATGCCCTTATTTCTCAGCTGAGCAGGAGGTACAAGACCACAGAGCTTACTTCAAGAGAACATCTAAATCAAGAAGGTCAGTGAAATATCTACAGTTCCTGCTGTTGAGCTGCTTCCAAGGTTTTAACTGATATTCCTCATCTCCTTCAGTCCCCAGCAGTTTCAGATTTCTCTCACCCTTGGCCAGCAAGTACTTTGGCTTATTTCTTGCTCATGTGGCATATGTCAGCATTCAAGAGGATGAACCTGAGCAAGAGGCCCACGTAGGTCCTGGAAGTAGCTCAGAACCATTGGGGCAAGGAAGGTCCAGAGCCACAAATACCCAAGAAGGCTTGGGGCAGGCACATCCTCTCTTCCTGTCCCAGAATAGGCAGCCTGGATACCCAGGTCTGAGAGTGGCACAGCTGCTCGTCTTGACTCAAGAAACCATGAGCACAGCCTCTTGGAGAAAAGAGGAAGGGTTGGGTCCAAAAAAGAGGCCCTTTGGGGAAGAGCTAAGTCTTCAGAAAAAGCCAGTCCCCAGTCACCCCACACAAGCATGCCTTCACTTTGATTTCCAGCTCTTTTATTTGGCCTGTGAAGTGATGTGTCCTTGAGTGGTCTCTTAAGACCCTGCGAATCAAACCCAGACCATCTGAGCTTCCCATACTTTCTTTCGAATCTAACCCAGGAGACTTTTCAAGGGCAAACCTGCTGCTGAATTCTATTCCCTGAGGGAAATAATTCACGTCAACCTCTCAATTTAGCATGGAGGAGATGAAAGAATCAGCTGGCCAACTGAGGGACATTTTCACTTTTCAATTGGGCCACACAGCCTGTGAGAAATTTTTATCCAAGCATGAGCTGGTTGGAGAAAGGTGCTCAGAAGTAAAGACATTGACAACATATTAACCACAGCAAGAGCGATCTCCCTGACTCTTGGGGCTTACAATCCCCTTGGAGAAGACAGATGCAGACCATAGACAAATTATAAGGGGAAAAAAATAGTAATAAGTAATGTACAGAAAACCAAAGCAGGGGACTAGGAGAGGATAGCAAGAAGGCAGGAGCACATACTGTAGATAGAGTGGTCAAGAGGGGTGCCTTGGTGGAGATGCCATTTGAAGTGAGATCACACCTGATATGAAACTCTAAGGTGATCAAGGAGAAAATCTATCCAGGCAAAAGGAACAGCTAATGCAAGACCCCGAGACTTTCCAATGACATGAGTCAAAAGATTTCTTTTATTGTTTAAGCTGGTTTAAGTTGGATTTTCTGTTACTTGCTATTAAAAGTATCCTAGTTGATTCATACACATTCTTACATTTAAAAATTTTCAGCCTCCCTAGTGAAGTAGCTATCATTAACTCCACTGCATAGAGAAAACAGAGTTCTGGGGAAGGTCAAGTGATCCCCAAAGTCTCACTTCACTAATGGTAGTTGGGATTCTAACCCAGAGCTCCAGCCACTGAGCTCACAGGCCCTCTGTCACACCAGCCTATGAAACCTCGCATAACGGCATGGAAGGCGTCCCTCCTTTCACCAATCCTGAACCTCAGAATCATACCAAATCCCAGCCAGCCACAAAGACAGACAGAAGAGAGAGCCAGAGGCCCACCAGACTGAAAGAGATAGAAAAGAGCATCACTCCATAGGCTTGATCTTTTTATTTTAAACTCTTTTCTCCGAAAGTTTCGGATACAAAATTAACAGAATCAGATCACGAACTCCTGTGTACCTATCCCCAGCTTCAACATTTGTCAACCTTCTGCCTTCTCCTATCATTTATACATCCACCCACTCTGCATCCCCATGCCGTTATCATCAACATCATCATCATCTGAAGATTATTTTAGAGGTAAGATATACTACATTGAAATGCACACATCTCAGCTATACAAATCTGATAAATGGATACACACTTGTGACCCACATCCTGTTGCAATATAGAACATTCCCAACTCTCCAGAATGTTTTATCATATCCCTTCTCGGGCAACCCTCTTCTCCAAGGAAACCACTTTTGATTTTTTTTCACCTCAAATTAGTTTTGTCTGCTCTAGAACTTCCTATAAACAGAATCATAGAGTTTGAACTCTTTTATGCCTGGCTTTTTTCATTCAGCCTGTGAGATTTGTTGTATTGTACGTATTGGTAATTCATTCTTTGTTGCTGAGTAGTTGGTTTAGTTTGCTAAAGCTGCCAAAATGCAAAATGTTAGAAATGGACTGACTTTTAGCAATGGGAATTTAGTAGTTTACAAGCTTACAGGTTCTGAGGCCATGAAAATGTCCAAATCAGGACCTCATCAAGAGGATACCTTCTTCCTTCCAGACTGCAAGCCATCCTGGACCCCTCTGTCACATGGCAGCCTCTGCTGGTCTCTCCCTTCTCTTCCAGTTTTCACAGCATCCAGCCTCTGGCTTCCATGGCTTCCTCTCTCTTTCTGTGTCTTCCTCTCTCTCTGAATTTCATCTGTATAAACATCCCCACTGAGAGGATTAAGACCCACCCTGAATGAGGTGGTAATGTCTTAACTTAAAATCCTACTCACCAAAAGATCCTACTTACAACAAGTCCACACCCACAGAAATGGATTAAACTTAAGAACATGCTTTTCTGGAGTCCCTAAAACCTCCAAACTATCACACCAGTATTCCATAATTTGCAAATATTACCGTTGGTTTATCCATTCCCCCTGATAACGGACATTTGTGTTGTTTCCAATTTGGGGATATTTTGAATAAAACTCCTATGAACTTTCTTATACAAGTATCTATGTGGACATACATTTCCATTTCTCTTGGATAAATACCTAGGAGTAGAATTTCTTCCTCAAAGAGCAGAAGTATGTTTAATTTTATGAGGCTTAACCAAATCTTTTTCCAAAATGTTTGTGCATTATGGATTTCCACCGGCAATGTGTGAGTTCCAGTTGCTTTATCTTCTAAGCTTAATTTTTTGAGGCTCAGTAACCCTCTCTACCAGTAGAAATGGTTCAATCAGTGCCTAGACTGTGACACGCCAGAGTTACTCTTGTGGATGCCTTGAAGCTACACCACTCAGTTCTCCCTTCAAATGAGAACCTGTTTGAGGAGTACACTAGTGGGAAGTGCAAGTTCCCATACCCGCAGGAAACACCGCAGCATTCATGACAAAGCCATATTCTCCCGAGATGGTCCCAGCAAGTGACTGAGTATGGTAGGGGACTGAAGCTAGGTCATCTCTTCATTTGGGGACATCCCTTCCCCATTGGCCTGACTGAGACATTCTGAGCTGCACTGCAATTTAAGGCTCCTCCTCCCCAAGCCTCCTTCCTTCCTTCCCCCCTTTCAGAGGTGTCAGAACTGCTTTGCCATCTGAAGGCTCTGTCTGTCTTTTCCTCTACCTCTCCCCACATTATCTTTCACAGCTGTTCTCCCCAATACATCTCTTGCACTTCCAATTCCATCCTGGCATCTGCTTCCAGAGGACCACACTCACACACTTCCTTTATTTCTGAGTGGTATTCCATACTATGCATATACTACAATTTGTTCATTGGCAAGTGTGCTGGTTTGAAACTGTCGTGTAACCCCAGAAAACTCATTCAATATTGATGGGTAGAAACTTTTGATTGTTTCAAGGAGATTTGACCCACCCAATTGCAGGTGCTACCCATTGATTAGGTGGTTTCCATGGAGATGTGTCTCCACCCATTCAAGATAGGTTTGCTTATCAAGCTCTTTAAGAGGGAACCACTTTGGAAAAAGCTTCAGAGACAACAGAGCCCATACAGTCAGACACTTTTGGAGATACAGAATAAAAATGCCCCCAGGGAAACAGTTTGAAGAAGTCAACAGAGAAAGCCAGCAGATGTTATCATGTGCCTTCCTAACTGAGAGAAAGCCCAAACATCATTGGTTCTTTCTCCAAATGCCTTAGTTTGGACGTTTCTATGGCCTTAGAACTGTAACTTAGGACTGTAACTTAGAACTGTTAACTGGCAGTTACAGTTGCAGAATTTACTGTAATAAATTCCCTTTTTAAAAGCTGTTCATTTCTGGTATATTGCTTTCCACCAGTATTAACAAACTAATACAGATTTTGGTACCAGAGAAGTGGGATGCTATGGTTTGCAAAGACTAAACATGTTGGAACAGCTTTTTAAATGAATAAGGGGAAGATTATGGAAGAGTTGTGATGAGCTTGATAGAAAAGCCCTAGGATTTTTGAAGAGACTGTCAGTAGAAATGTGGACTCCAAAGGTACTTCTGATAACGCCTTAGACAAAAATGAAGCATGTGTAATTGCAAACTGGAAGAAAGGTAATCCTTGTTTTAAAGTGGCAGAAAATTTACTGATTTTGATAGAAGGTAGATTTTAAAAGCCATGAACTTGGATATTTAGTAGAAGAGATTTCCAAATTAAATATGGAAAGTGCAACCTGGCTTCTCCTTGTAGCTTATAGTGAAATGCAACAGGAAAGAGATAAGTTGAGAACTGAACTACTTGGTACAAAGAAAATGGAAATTGATGGTCTGGAAAATTCTGGTCTTCCAGAAAGGGAGATCCCAGAGAATAGTCCCCCACGTGAGGATTTAACCAAATGTGGAACCTGTCAGCCATTTCAGAAAAAGCCAGGATTGGAGATGGAGTTATCTGGAAAGTCCTATTGTCTGATGGTTATTATCCTTGTATACTACATAGAAAACCAACATGAGTATTGTGGGATCTATAAATGGAACCACTGCCAGTCTGGACTAAAAGGGACAGAAAAGGGACAAATTAAATGAAAAATAACTTCAAAGGCAGAACCATGGAAGCTAAGATCTGAAGTCAAGAAACCTAGGGCCAGGAGAGTGGACCCACCCATGCACATGGAAAGGGTGAGTTTGCCCCTAAGGCAAAGAGCAGGAGTTTCAGTGCCCCGGGCCTTGGAGAGGGTGGAGCACATTCCTTGAGGATTGGAGACAGCCTTGCTGCCACCACATTATTCTGAGGGGTTGAGCATGTATCCTGGAGATTACAGAGAGGCCGGGTGTTGCCCCAGTGCTTGGAGGGAGAGTGTGGAGTTGGGAAAAGAGTGGTCTACCCAATGTCCTTCAAGGCTGCAATTCTTACCCCAGCATTTGGAAAGAGCTGGGCCTCTGCACAGGTCCTGGGAAAGGGTGGGACCACCACTTTCTAAAGCCCCAAGGAGAAATGACTCTCAGACTTTAAATTCTAAGGGAATTTGCCCTGCACGATTTCAGAACTGTTTGATTCCAGTGATCCCTGTGTTCCTTCCAATTTCTCCCTTTGGAAATCGGAATATGTATCCTATGACTGTCCCTCCTTTGCATATTGGCAGCAGATAACTTACTCTGAGTTTTACAGGTACAGAGTCAGAGGAGAATTTTGCTTTAGGATAGATCATGTCTGTAGCTGACTTTGACAAGATTTTGTACTGTTTCTGACTTTGTACCATATTGTGTTGTTACTGAAATTGTTTAAGCCTTTCTGATATTGTAATGGAATGAATGCATTTTATTTTCTATGTAGAAAGAAGATGTCTTTTGGGTATCCAGAGGGTGGAATGTGCTAGTTTGAAACTGTTGTGTATTCCAGAAAAGCCATGTTCAATATTGTTGGAGATGTGACCCACCCAATTGTGGATAGTAACTTTTGATTGTCTCCATGGAGATGTGTCTCCACCCATTCAAGGTGAGGTCACTTACTGGAGTCCTTTAAGAGGGAACTATTTTGGAAAAAGCTTGAGAGCCCACATAGTCAGAGCTTTGGAGATGCAGAAGGAAAACCACTACTCCCATCTCTCACACTCCCTGAAGAATTCTCATAAAACAAGAAACCTGGAGAAAAAGCTAGCAGACATTGCCGTGTGCCTTCCCAGCTGACAAAGGTGTTCTGGATAGCACCAACGTTCCTTGAGTGAACGGTAACCTTTTGTTGGTGCCTTAATTTGGACATTTTCACGGCCTTAGAACTGTAAACTTGCAATTTAATGAATTCCCTTTTTAAGAACCATTCATTTTCTGGTATATAGCATTCTGGCATCTCTAACAAACTAAAACAGAGGGAATAAAGGAGAGCAAGAGGAGCAGTAGCAAAGTGAGGAAAGTTTTAAAGTTTATCCCAGTCAATGAGCCTGCAGGCTCCTTTTACCTACATAATTAAGAGACTCAAGATTGTGATAACCACACAGAAGGAAATAAACAAGATGATGTGGAAGAGAGTAAAGGAATGGGAGAGAAAGATACTTTAAACTGGGTAGTCATGAAAGTGCTCTCTGGGAAGGTGAGATTTGAGCAGAAAATTCAGGGATGAGAAGAAGCCATAGTGAAAAGAAGACTCTAGAATCTGAGGTCGGAATGACCTTTTCACACTCCAGAAACAGCAAGAAGGCCAGAGTGACAGGAAAGAACTAGGCAAAAGGGAGCTCTGCTCTCAGCTGTCTTATTTCCTTCTGAATCCTGAGAATCCAGAACAGTATCTTTCCTGTAGCAAGTTCTTAAATAAATGTTTGTGGAATAAATAAATAAATGAACCCAGCCCATACCCATAAATTCATGCACTCGACACACCTCTGGTTCACACCTTTGCATGCACAAATGCAGCCAGCAATGAGATTGTTTTTATTTCAATGGCAAGTGCATCCTGGCTGCGTGGTCAAGTAAGCCGCTCACAGCAGGACTGAGGCCCCATCCCGAAAGCCTTGCACACAACCCACCCGCAACCACCACCAAGGAGCCCATTTGAGGGGCCCAGGCAATCTTGGCCAAGCTTGGCTTTAGCCTTTCTATTCTTGGCTAGGGCTAACTGCTGCCCCTGGATGGACAGACTGGGGGTGGGGAGGGTGAGAGGGCGGTGCAGGACCAGCAGTGGAAGAGAAAACTCCTCCATCCTGGAAAAGGCTGGAAGGAAGAGGGGCCCTCAGGATTGTGGGACCAGCTTTTCACACAAGGAGTTGGAGTAGGTGTGCATTGTTTTATTGTACATGTCCATGTTGTAAAGGAAACAGTAGGCAGCCTTCCTGTCACAATCACAGGCTGCCTCCTGGTAGAAGTCGCCCTTCTGTGAAATCACAGACAGCTGACATCGGGAGAAAGGGAAAGACCTGGGGGTCAGTTTCGATTGCTGTACAGTTTGGGGCAGTACTAAGGAAGGAGACTCAGCCCCCTCCCTCTGGGGCCCCCAGGCCTGATGGGGAACCCTGATACCTCCCCTGCTGAGCTCCTAATCAAGAGGAGGAAACATGGTTCCTGGCTTCAAGGAGGGCTCATCCCAACGAAGGAGACCCAACTGGGACACTCGAGTATGACGGAGAAGACATTCTCTACCTCTAGTAATCCCCAAGTCTGGTGATGGAGGTACAGTCCCAGCATGGGGGGCACTACCAGTCTGACGAGACAGACCCTGTTCTGAAAGGAGCTCTTAGCCTGTTGGGGTGTGAGCCACACCCTCGGGGAATACACAGCCTGTGTATTCCCCTGAGTTGGGGAAGCCCCAGTCTGATGGAGAGCGCCCTGAATGTCAAGGAAGCAGACCCTCTAAGCCTATCTCAGGGCTCCACCCCCCAAGACCCTAAATTATCTGCCAGATTGAGCAGCCTCACCCAGCTGTTCCCACTCTCTCTACTTCACCAGCAAACATTCTCCCAAAAAAAGCGTCTACACCCCTGTCTCCCCCTCCTCTCCCTCCTCGCCCTCCTAAGCCCCAGCAATCTGGCTTTGTCCTTACCACCCCATGAGAACTGCACTCACCAAGGTGACCAGCAGCCTGGGATCAGTAAAAGCATTAGTACATCCTTTTAACTATCCCCACTGGATCTCTCTGTACTTTTAACTCTATTGAGGACCTCTTGCTTCTTGAAACGCTCCACCTCTTTACTACATGACACCGCTCTCTCTGGTTTTCATCTCACATTCCTGATTGTTTCTTCTCTGTTCCTTACCGGATCCTTAAATAGCGTATGTGTAACTTCTTTCAATTCCCCCCAAGGCAGTCTTGCAAGCCCGTTAGAGTCAACAGGCCCCAACCTGAACCCATCCTGCTCCCCGAACCCAATCTCAGAACCCTCCCCATGGTCCTTCTCTTACCTGCTAGTGCTGCCATCTCTACCCAACTGCCCAAGTTGGAAACGCATTCATCACCTGAACCCTCTCCCACATCCAGGCAGTCGGGGACACGGCTGTCCTACCAGCTAATTATCTGTTGGCTGCCTCCCCCTCTCCTCCCCACCATCACTGCCATAGTTCTGTCCACTTTTCTGTCTCCCCTGGATTTCCCCATTAGCTCCTCACCCACATCTCCACTCCTCCACGGCATTCCTCACTTACTGCCACATCATCTCTTTGCTTAAATGTCTTCAAAGACTACCCAATGCTTAGGATGAAAGCTAAGCCCCTTCTGGGCACTGCTGAAGCCATTACGTGGCCTCCTTTTCAGCCTCAGCTCTGTCTGGGCACCCTCTGCCTCACGTGCCTCCTTCCCCTGCCTTCGCTTGTGCTGCCACCCCTGCCTGGAAAACCCAAGCTCCTCTTTTTCCCCTAGATTGCTAGCACTCATCCTGTAGACTCAATTTTCAGGTGTCTCCTCCTCCAGGAAACCTTCCCAGATGTCCATCAGGGTTTGAATCTCATCCTCAAAAGCACACAAAAAGCACTGTGTGCTTTTCAGTCTGCCCTTAGCACCTTAACACTGACTGTGGGTGGGTCTGTCCCACTAATCTGGGTTCCGTGAGGACATGGGCTGCATCTATTTATCTTTTTCCACTGAGCACTCAGTATAAGAGCAAGCAAGGGCTTGACCAATGTGCACCAAACGAATGAACGGGCTTAGTGGACTCTCTCTTACCACAAATGACTGAGCTTAAATTGTAGCCAAAGCAGTATTTCAGGATTTCAGGATTTGGCCACTTGCTTCCAGGTGGCCATAGCAACAGTCATGTTTGAAACAGCACCTGTGAGAGGAGCTCCAGGCAGTCTGCTTTCCCAACCCTCCCATAATCCAACCTGCCATAGATTCAGTCATTTTGGAATGGTCTAGACCAGTGCTGTCCAATAGAACTTTTGGTAATAGTGGAAGCATTCTAGAACTGTGTTACCAAGCAGGATGGCCGCTAGCCACCTGCTGGGCACTCGAAATGTGGCTAGTGCAACTGAGGAATGGAATTTTCAATTTTATTTAATTTTAATGAACTTAAATAGTTGCACATGGCTAACAGCTACTGTATTGGACAAAGCGTGTCTGGAATCTCAACTTGGCCCTCTCTCTTTTGCTAGCACCCAGCACAGGGCCCAGTGCCAGGCAGGTGCTGACTGTGTTTGTGGAATGAATAAAGGGATATAAATAAAGAGAGTCAACATCATGAACTGAGCCCCCACTAGAAAGTAACCTCCCTGAGGACTGGGCTCACTGGTCACTGCTGCCTCTTTAGAGCCTCTGGCACACAAAGGTGCCCAACCACGGTTGCTGGATGAGTGATGGAATGAATGAGTTTCTTGGGAGAATAGAAGGAGACAAGGAGACAAGGAGTCACCGGGTGTAAGGAAAAGGGAGCTGAGGGGAGTCAGGACTCCTGCAATAAAGTTTTGTTTCTGTCACTTGCTAAGCAGTGCCTTCCCTTCCTGGGGCCTCAGGCTCCCATCTGTACATCTGTACAATGGGTGCATGCAAATGTAGACCCAGTGGCCTCGAAAGGGCACCTCCAGGTGGACATCTCAGGGTTTGTGCTGCTGGGTGCTGCCCCACCCCACAAAACCCCCACGGACAGGATGATTCCCATCACCCTCACTGCTCCTAGGGAGGAAGGGCGGGGCAGCCTCACCGATCTGTCCCATCTCTGGGCTCTCCTTTGCCTCCCAAACCACAGCAGCTCCCCTAGAAACCATAATGCCAAAAGGCCAACTTGCCGGTCACCTTCCTGATGATAATACAGAATTCTAGTAGGTTCCCACATGCTGGTTGCAGGCCTGGAAGGGAGACACGTGAGGCCCTGGGCCCAGGTCCTCCTTCACTCCCCCAGTCAGCCACTGCCCCTCACCCCAGAGCCTCTCAGGGGGTCGAGAGCTGGTGGGGGTCAGAGGTCATAGGTCAGTTCTCACCCCAGGGCCGAAGCACAAAAAGCAGCAGGAGAGTCTTCATGTCAAGCCTCTGGGAGAAAGAAGCACAGACTTGCTGGAATCTGCTTCCAGGAGGCCCCAGGCCTGGGCTAGCCCTGGAGAAAGGGCATCCAAAGTTGATGTTTGCACAGGAAGGAGGAAAAAGTCACAGGCCTAAAAGTGGGGAAGGGGGCCTGCTGGGACCCCTGCCCAGAACCAAGCCCAGGGTAATCCTTTCTCCAAAACCCCACAAATTCACACACAAAGTAATGCAAGGAACCACACTTATATCCTCTCAGGCTCCTGGCATCTCACACACACACACACACACACACACACACACACACACACACACAGTCTCACTCAGCTAACTGGACCCTCACTCACACTATTGCACATAGTGGCACAAACACTCCCAGGCCCTCAGCACCCCGGCCCTGCCACTGTTTCTCTCTCTCACACACAGCACTAGCAAAGCTCATGGCCCCAGAGGGCCAGGCTGACCCCCTCTGAAGCTGAAGGAGTGCCTTAAGGCTCCCAGGGATTTCAAGCCTCTTCTTGGCTTCACTTTTCCCAGCACAGGGACTGGCCTGAGAAGGCCGCAGGTTGGTTCAGCCTCAAAAATAGTGAGCCTCCTTCACCTTCCCCCTCCCCAAATCACACCCCACTTTGCTGGCCAACCCAAGCTCTCCACGTGGCAGCCAGAGAGGGTGGGAGGCGGAGGCCCTCACCGGCCACCCTTCCCGTCCTGCTGTGGGGGAGAAGGGAGGGGAAGCTGGCCACAGGGGACTGATAACTGGGGCTGGCGCGTGAGCAACAGGCTGACACTCAGGAAACATGGAGCAAATCGCCACAAGCTGCTCCAAACCCCAGACTACCCTCCAGAGAACCAAGCCGACAAAGGCCACGAAGGATTAGACCAACGCTGTAACTGTCACCCTGCCTCGCCATTCCCAAAACGCAACTGAGCTCCCTGTCCAAGCAGCTGAGCCCCCACCAGACAGACAAGTTCATTCGGCCTCCACAGCCTCCTCCAAGAGCTCCTGTCCCAACCAAGAAACCACCGGGGTCAGCTAAGCAGCCATGGCCCAAGCTGGGCCAGAGGGGCCCCCACCTGCCCCTTCACCCAGGGACAAGGAGGCAGCTTCTGGGTTACTGGGAGAGCTGGGCGTCCTCTCAAAGCGCCTAACCTTAAATAAGAGGCAAGGAGGTGTGACGCATTGGGAGCCAGGATCCTTGGGTCCTTTTCTTGTTTCTGCTACAAAGCAACGCCGGGGTCCTAAGTCACTCACTTTCTGTGTCTGGACCTCAGTTTCCTCATCAGCTATGTGGGTACCAAAGGGCTCCGGCTTGCACTCCTCCTGGCTCAGGACCTTCCCTCTGCCTCCCCCCGCCCGGAAGCTCGAGAATCTGACAATCAGAACAGAGCTTGTATTGATCATCTCCCGTTCTGCCCCGTCTCCCCCACCATTCCTTCCTTCCCTTGCGTGGGGGCTCCCCCAAACCCCTCCACGAGCCTCTCTACCCTCCGGCCTCTCTACTCCACCCCCAGGGGAGGAGTCTGCGTGTCTCAAACCTGAGGCCATTGGCCAATCATCTCCCCCGACTGCAGTGATTGGTTTAGGCTTGGACACGTGAGTCAGTGTGAACCAATGACCGACAGACCCGGCCTTGTGCCAAGGATTTGGTAGGAGCTCTGCTGTCTGCAGGTTTGAACCTGGGCGCCCGGGGGGCCTCTTTACGAGCACCCTACGAGACTGCTACAAGCTGCTCCAAACCCCAGACCACCCCCCCACCCCACCCCCAGAGAACCAACCCCGCAAACTCCACCACGGATTAGACAGCCATCTTGCCACTTCCTGGATCCTGAGAATGAAGCAACAGAGGAGCAGGGCTAGAGATGGGGAGATACTGGGTTCCTCCGGGGTGCTTAAGTCTACATACGCCCTTTTATGGCCTAAGGCAGAATGGGTTGAGTTGGCTGTCATTTACAATTCTAAAAGCCCTAGCTTACACGTGATTCACTCACACCGGATGATTGGGGACCCTCCGGGAACTCTTTTGATGGAGCTGAATGAAAAGAGAAGCCCCCTACCACTCCACTGTCGGTTTCTCTCTCCTGCCTCTACCCCGGGAAAGAGTTTTGTCCTCTCACATTATGCCCTTGGGACTGTGGACTTTTTGCTGCAGTGTCTTTCAACCCAATATACACCCACAACACTGATTAAAGCACAACTGTGTGCAGTGCGTGCAAAAAGCAAATGAGCTTCTGCTCAAATCCTCGCTCTGCCCTTTACCAGCTCTATGATCAGTCAAGAACAAGTCCGGGCTCTCCAGAGTCACCTTCTCTGAGTCTGTTTTCTTACCTGAGAGTAAGGACAATAACACTTAATGGACTTTTGGAGAGAATTAAATGCAATACTACCTATGTGACAGGACAGGCTTCTACGATACCCTCTTCCCTCCTCACTCTTAGCTTCTATGGGGAGAGGATATTTGGCCGAACAAATATGTTAGACTATGAGAGAACAGTAGTAGTAGCATGAGGGAGGTTTATTTATCTCGCAGATGCTCCAGTCTGATGTATATAAACATTCACTGCTGCTCTTCCAAGGTGGTATGAGAAGTAGGTCTCTTAGACCTCAGAAAAAAGAACTGAGTATATGGCACCATCTCCACCTAAAGGGAGAGTGGAAGGCTGGAGTTGGGTAGAAAAAGAAGGAGGCTGAGAGGGAAGGTATCCATGAAGACAATTCTGGGAACTATAGAGTGGAAAATCCCAAAAATGAGCCAGAAGCTCTCTACTATAGCATCCGAACAGTGAGCAGAATGGGGTCAAGACTGGGTGTGATGGTTAATTTTATGGGTGAACTTGACTAGGTATTGGTGTCCAGTTGTTGCTGTGAGGTGCTTTGTAGATGTGATTAGCATCTACAATCAAATGACTTTAAGAAAAGGCAATTATCCTCAGTAATGTGGGTGGGCCTCATCCAATCAGCTGAAGGCCTTAAGATCAAGAACATTGGTTTCCAGAAGAAGAAAAAGTTCTGCTTCAACACTGCACCTTCTACTCCTCCCTGAGTTTGCAGCTGGCTGCGCTACAGAATTCAGACTTGAGACTTCAACATCAACTCTTAATGGCATTTCCAGCCTGCCAGCCTGTGCTGTGAATTTTGAACTTGACAACTCCCACAACTCATGAGCCAGTTTTCTTAAAATAGATCTCTTAATATATATGTCTTGTTGGTTCTGTTTCTCTGGAGAGCCCTGGCTGAGACACTGGGCAGGGGTCGCACAGAAGCAGTTGGGATGCCTTCTCAGTGAGGTGGCACAGCTGGGAGCCAGGTATGATGATAACAGATGACAGCAAAACCGCTGGGAAGGGTAAGATTTCAGAATGGATGCTCCAGCCAGAGGGCAGGGAGGGTCTACGCTTTATGTTCTGAAAGGATGAGGAAGAAAGATTCCCCAGATCCACCCAGGAAAGGCTCCTGTATGAGATTTCAGGGAAAGAAGGGGGTCCGTGGAGAGTGGTGCCAAACCCTGCATCCAACAGCAGGGAATTTTTGAAGGAAGGTTAGAGGAAGCAGAAGGTTAGTAAATGGGACATGGTGACCTAGTGGGAGGAGCTCAGCCAACCTAGAGACCTTGGGTTAACAGTCCAGCATAAGGAAAAGGCCAGGCAACACAACCTGCACTAGGATCCTCCAGCTTGTG